>JAOPUB010000012.1:697794-710886 GCA_027564055.1 Neptis clinioides
TTGCATATTCATGTTAATAAGAACTGAAAATTTTTGTACTCTCTTTCGTGCAATAAAGAATATTTGAATTGAATTGATATCTCAAAAAATTGACTCATGTCTCCCGATCTAATTGTGACCCTCTTATTTTAACGATGTAAAGAGAAGTATACTGTCCATATCTTCTAAGGCCGTTGGTAGTGATAATTTTAGTCCCGACATGATATTATTTTTGAAACAGCTGGTTTGCTCACTATTGTTTGCCTATAGAATAAAAGAAATTCTAAGAATTTTTGTCCTAGACTTGATCTAGACACGCGGCAGCGTATCAAGCCAAGTTCAAGTTAAGAAACTGGCTAGCCAGCGCCATGTGTAATATTACACGTACCACTTTTGACCCTTCTGTAACCTCTTTAACGTAAACACATAAAATTACGCGTGTTTAGTTATATCCATAAGGACATCTAGAAGCACAAAGTTCATGAAACTAGCTCAAACGGTTATATAGATATGAAGGTCATAAAGTCGTAAATTTTAGCACTGACTGACTGACATGAAGTATCTAAAACTACTTCCAGATGACCTGGAAGAGTGAAATTTGGAATCCAGCTTGGTATTTATGTGTAAGAGTAGGAAAAAACCCAAAGATAAAAAGAAAGTAAAAAAATAGGGGAGTCCCCATACAATTTTATTTTAAATTGTTGCGTTGGAGCCATAACAACGTTACAAGCCGATATAGACATTAAACATTACCTACCTAGTTTTCTTTACAAAATGTAATGATATCCCACCAAAAACATAAACGTAAAAAAGGTGAGCTAAGTTCAATATAAAAAAAAGGTTTATAATAAAATACTTTCTATTATAAAAATAAATTTATTGCTATTTGTTATAAAACTCTTCAATACCAAAAACAATTGTATTTAATAAAACTTAAACAAATTTATTTTTACAGTATTAGTTTTTATTTACTTCTACCTAATTACTATGTTTTGTAACTTTTATATTTTTAAAAATTATATATTTGTTATACATAATCTCATATATACCAAGTGAACAATTGTTCTTCTTATGAGAAATAACAACAACTTAAGTTGTTGTAAGGAGAATATTTTTCTACACAGTACCAGGTGCTAATAGCTTAACACCTCTATCAAATAATCTAAAAAGATATTGTGATTGTTTTGACTCCAAAGTGTAAAAATGTTCAATTTCATACTTATAATACAAGTACTTTATAGTTATACGCCCAGTGACATCTGCACTTAAACCTGAAGGTAGATTTTCCACCTCTGCTACAATATGTGATTTATGGCACAGGCTATTTGCTAATATATTTGTCACATCACCATCACTTGCAATATTACAATGAAATGTCAAAAATGAATTATTATAATTTCTAATAAGATCAATCATTTTTTTACAAATTCCATTCACTTCTTTTAGTGTAAATTTTATATCAAACAAATGTGAAACTCCTTCAAATATGATATTCACTGCTCCATATTTTTCATGAAGCTTATTTATTTTTTCATGTATTTTAATCCAAAATTCTGCTGGTGAATTATTCATTTCTTTTAATATCACATTAACAAATTCTTCTCCTGCATCATAGAAATCAATCATACCAGATGTTATAGATTTTTGTAAATTATAATTCATTTTAAGTCCAACATTGTGGTAATGTTCCAATGAATTGTTTGTAGATACTAAAAGAACTGCATGCTTATTTTTTATGCAGTGACCAAGGAAACAACTAGAGATAAAAGAACTATCACATCTATTTATTTCTTTTATTACAATAACTTTACTAGAATTTATACTTTTGTCTAGCTCAAAACTTGTTATTATATCTGATGCCATACTTGTTATTATGCTGATGTATTGGTTCTGGAACAAAGTAAAATAATTAGCTATTTAATCTAATTTTACTCAGTTATTAATATAAAAGTAAATAATATCGTAAACTCTAATTGGTGTAAGATAGCGTAACTGATAATTATCAGTATCACGGTAATTGCTGTGGTTGCAAAGGAAACTCGCTTGTAAAGTAATCCTGTCAGAGGTTGAGACTAATAAATTTTACAAATGACTGCAGTTCTTTGATGCATTAGAACATTATTATCATTGCAAAACTGAAAAAAGATAAATATAAACATGTGAGTACATACCTTATAAATAAAAGTTTATGTAGAATTTTCTTTCTATAATTTGTATATATCAAATAATACTGAAAAGACCCAATATCAATCTAAATTAAACTCAAATCTAAATTACACAAGACATTTCAAATCATACTCAAACATGTATTTGAACTTGATTTCTTTTATTTTATTTTTTTACTGTTTTGCGTAGTTTTTAGGTTAGGTTATTTTTAACTTTTACAAATTCTTGACAGTGACGATGAGTGTTGACATAAGTGATGTACAAAAAAGCACATGTAAAATGTGAAGAAGAAGTTGCGAATAACAAAAGAATAATTTCAATTCGTTAACTGCTATATTATTCCAGATCAAATATATAAATTTCTTATTTTTTTTATACGCCGATGGCCAGATAATATCCTAGTCTTTAATTTTGATTTGAACGAAGCTAATTTTGCACGGAAGTCGCAGTCGTCAAATTCAAATATTATTGATAAGAAAGTTGACACTTGACACTGAAATGCGAGGATGAAAATTTTGACCTTTAAACAATGTATACATACTTCAGCCTATTATGTTTCAGGCGTAACATTTTGCTAATTATGAATTAGCAGTATAATGTCTTAGAATAACCGCAAATACTGTGAAATGTTACATAATAAGTCCACAAGTTATTACTTGATGCATAGTAGCAGTTAGCACACTGAGCTGGGGCTTGATAGTCGATACGTACACACAAACTATAGATAATTGAGGCACCATTTAAAATATTTCAGTATGGGAAATGAAAAGGAAGTGAGAGTTTCGCAATGGTATTTCGGCGGGTTAGCTTCTGCAGGAGCTGCGTGTGTCACTCATCCTCTTGATTTATTAAAAGTTCAGATGCAAACTCAAAAAGGAAAAAATATTTCGATGCTTCAACTGACGGGTATAGTTTTAAGGAATCAAGGTAATTTATTTTCATTTAAGATGTGAAATTGTATTAGAGTACTAAAATACTGCATTAAAACTTCACTCTAGTGCTTAGGAATTGCATATAACAGATATCTTCTGTCTTAATATGTTTTATTTATGTTCTGGGATAAAATATAGCCTATGACAACACAAAGTTCCATCCATTCACAAATCATTTTGATCTGTTGCTTCATTGCACTTTAAAAGAAAAACTAACTTTAACTTACACACTTTTGATTTATTAGACCACTACGGATAAATTGATTTCAGTAACATGTTATTAAAATTCCAGGTGTTATGGGCCTTTATAATGGCATCTCAGCATCTCTGTTGCGTCAACTAACATATTCAACAGCCAGATTTGGAATCTATGAAATGGCTAAGCAGCACCTTGCTCCTAAAGATGTAAGTATAAGGAAAGGGGGTCTCATACAAGAACACAATTTTTTGATCAATGTCTAGTAATTTAAATTGATAGTATTCTGTTATATTAATCTTGGTTGCCTGGATGATATCACTTTGAGTGATAAGGCTGCCATTGCATATTTATGTTAATAAATAGTTCTGTAAATTTGTAATATCTTCAATTCAATTAAATTTTTAGATTTATGACTTTTAGGTGTGCCAGTTGAGCACATTTAACCAATGTCATGTGAGATAGGGAAAGAGGTCAGATTGATGTAGGGTGTGATAAAAATAAGAGAATATAAAAGAAAAAATTAACATTGATGAGACTATCTATATATGTAAAATAGGTCGAATATCTCATCAATGTTAATTTTTTCAGGTATAACTAGATAATAAAATAGTATAGATTGTTATTTATAATTTAATATTACTTTTGTGCAATTATGTATCTTTCATTGATTGATTATATATATCAGAAACAACCATAGTAGCCCCCTTCCTCTTTATAAAAGATAAAGAAGCAGAATGATAAATGAAACATTAATTCATAATCTGCATTCCCAGCAATGTTAAAAAAAACTGAATATGTACTAAAACTTGATTAACTTGTTTTCCAACTTTAAACTCATTGAAATTGTTGGTCAGACTCGTAAGTATGGCATATGTTTAATATTCATTATTCTGTTCTCATTAAAAAAGATGTCTGTTGCTCTACTCATGAAATAATTGTTGCTTTCAGTTTTTATACTTTTGAAATATTTATGTAACGACTTTCTATTTAACATATAAAGAAACATAATTAGCCATGTCAAAAATGTTTATAAATGAAGTCATAAAATAGCTGTTATATAATAGCCATAAAATTCAAATTATACATATACTTATTTACTATTGTTACTAAGCACACTTAAATCATTTAAAATTTATTTAATTACTTATTTAAAAAAATACTTTAACATGTCAAAATTAAGCTGGTAGGAAATTTTGTCTAAAACTAACATTAGTTTTTGAAGATTTTGGATCAGTGACAAATACAAAAAAAAAACAAATATAATGTTGGCTCATTTAAACTAAAATTAAGCTTTTTAAAATATCTAACCTCTTAAAGTTTTATTGAAGGGTATATATGGCAGTTTTAATGTAAAAAAATTAAATAATACACTCAATCAATACCACTGATTAATGCAGCATGCTAAGGATACAGGCTTTTTTACTTGATTGTTGTAGATTTAATCTACTCTGGTGGCTTAATCCAAATAACTAGACAGCCTCATTTTGCTATTTTTATGTTTAGAGCATATATATAACATGTCTACTGACATAAATATACTTTTAGGGTAGTCCAATACCATTCTATATGTCAGCATTCCTAGCTGCTTTAGGTGGTATGGCTGGCGGCTTTGTTGGAAACCCAGCGGATCTAGTGAATGTACGAATGCAAAACGATGTCAAACTTCCTCCCGAGCAAAGAAGAAAGTACGTATTACTATGTGAAACGTATATGTTTCAAGTGCATTTAAATATTGTCGCTAATTTTACAGTTAATCTTAAATGTAAGAATATATTTACCTCTAGCTCTAGTTTTTTTACTAAATTTAGTTATTTTTGCAGCTATAAGAATGCTATACACGGGTTGTATCGCGTAGCAGCAACAGAGGGTATTCTACGGCTATGGGCGGGAGCTTCCATGACCTGCAGCCGTGCTACTCTCATGACTATTGGCCAACTATCATTTTATGACCAAATCAAAGCCTTCCTACTCACTGTTCCTTACTTCGGGGACAATGTAGTGACGCATGTGACTTCAAGTTTGTTAGCCGTAAGTTTGTTTTTTAAAACTACAAGTTCTATATTAATTTATATATTAGTTATCAAAAAATTTCAATTGACGTTGTGAAATGTTAATGTTAATAAAATAAATTGATAATTTGAATACAAGAAACTAATGAAACATTGATTACTGCAAAATCAATTTTTCTAGGACCAAAAATAAGTTAACGAAGGACGAAAAGATAGCACCCATACTCATAGAAATCTTTAAATATTCATCACGTATTGGGAAAACTATTTATGTATGGGGGTACTGCATACTTATCAGTGATTACTTATTTAGTACATTTATATATTTCAGAAAGGTGGATAAAAATAGCGAAGAAAGAAATGTTGGCTACGACTACCTATATGTAGCGCACAGTGCAAAAAGTGCGCGTTCGTCGACAGGGCCGCATTACGCGTTGCTCTTCGTCCAATGTAATAATCTAGTTTGGCTAGATCCCTCTACTGCATCCCCATTAATCTATTATAACAATAAGTATTAAATTGTTTTAACACCACAAACTTTTCCAGGGTGCTATTGCAACAACTATGACTCAGCCAGTAGACGTGCTGAAGACCAGAGCAATGAACGCCAAGCCTGGTGAAGTTAAGAGTATTGTTAAATTGATCCAAAACACTGCCATGGAGGGACCTCTAGCATTTTTCAAGGGTTACATTCCAGCATTTGTGAGACTTGCCCCTCACACTATCCTTACATTTGTATTCTTAGAACAGCTAAGAATTAATTTTGGTTCTGTAAAAAAAACCGTTGCATAAATTATTATTTTTATAGCCAGGCCACGTGTTCAGTTCAGTTTATTAGATTAGTAGATTACTTGACTATTTGTAGGTAATTAGGCAAAGCTTGTCTCAATACATTTATACAATGCTTTTATTTTTATTCTGATAAATGAGATTATTTCGGAAATATTTTTTAAGTTGCTTTTAAAGGATTTAGTAAAATAATATAGTTGCATTTTTATAAAATATTAAAATTTAACTCTGCATGAATTATAGATACAATTTTTATATTTTTTATATTTTATAGTTTTACTTTTTTCGACGTGTTTTTGTAGAATATTTTCAGCAGTTACCATCAGAAATATTTATTTTATGTATTAAGTTATTCATATTTATTTGGCTTCAAGTCAAAATGTCTCAAAGAGAATTTCTCAATAAGTAGAATGGTGTATCCATTAGAACATAAATTGTAACGACTAGGTAGGACCAATTTTAAATAATGATAAATTTATGTTTTGAAAGTACAAAGCCTCAAACTATTTTTTTAATATAATATACTGAAAATATATTTGTTTTAAAGCTATTATTTTGTTATGTATAAATCATAATTATTTCTTTTTATTGTGACCACAATGTAACAACACTGACTATAATTAAGAAAATTGGGCAGGTCTTAGAACTGTATGATTAATTATCATATTATGTGAAAGAACCAAAACACATGTTAGTGCTCCGCTGGATAATATTATTCTGTCGAACCATTTTATTTTTTTTTATTCATTTAAAACTGAATTGTACCAAAACATGTGTAGTGTTCTTACTTAGTGCCAAAATGTTTAAGTTTAGATGGAATTTATGGAAGCCGTTTCTAAATAGATATATTCAATAACTAAAATATTCTGTGATTAAATTTATAATTTTTGTGAATTTTACATTCCTAGATAACTAGTTAAAATATTTATTTATTCAGAATTATATCTCATATAATAAATGACGCATATTATTATGTTTGTATGTTTATAAGAGTATGTATATTATGGATTGCATTATCAATTATAATAATGTTGACTATGAATCTTTAAATTCCGATAAGAATAAGGTAATTACGTAACAATTGAAACTCAATCTTCCAAACATATACCAGTGACTAGATTTTACTATTTTTTTGTTAATGTTATCGTAAATTGATGTAACTACTAGTGTAACGTTGCCTAACTGTTGTTAAATATATTGATATGAGATTTAGATGTCTTTGTTTACCTGTGGTTGTGCATAAAATTGCATTGTGCATTGATATTATTGTTTTATTGTATACCAGTCTAACCTAACATAAACGCGAATAAAAAACATATGTTGAAAAAAAGCAGCATATTATCCACGTGCATTAGCTACGTATAATTAGGTTTAATGTCTAAATGACGTATTCCCATACACACATCATCTTCTATTAATACATTAATTATTTTCCATAGAAAAGTTGAATTTTCATGAGTCTTAGACAAATTTCAGCCCCTACTTGTTTATTCTTATCGTAGTTCACCACCATACCTTCATTATCAGCCTACTGACGTTCACTGCTGGACTTGGGCCTTTCCTAAAGCTCGTAACCACACCCATTTTAATTAAGAAACAAGAAAAACTTCTAGTTGTAATATTTTTTTTGATGAATAAAATTATCTGACATGATATTTCAATGAGAATGAGAGGGATGCATTTGTTTTCTATTGTAATGAGTTCGATACGTACAATCTATTTCGGTATTTACTTTTATATTAACCATGGATGAAAAACCCACTTCACATAAATATGAGGTAGTGAAGGGAAGGACGTCTTCTATTTTTTCATCACTTTGAACGTTGGCGTTCGGATGCCCCGCTCCCGTCCCGCACGCGCCCCTGACGACGAACGAACGAGTAAAATAAGTAATCGTCCTATAGTTTCAGGACCCACCCAAAATCTACCCGCGACCCACACTTTGGGAAATACTGACTTAGAGCCTTTTTCAACCGACTTTCAGAAAAAAAGATTATCAGTTCGTTTGTACCTTTTTTTATTGTTTTTACCTTTTGGAAATTTCGTTTTGTGTTCGATAAGATATGGTTACAGATTGGTCCCATTTTTTCAAAACTCAGTTCCGATGATGGGATCCATAAGGAACTCTTCAAAAATTATATGCAAACATGTGAATTCGCTATTTTCAGAAGGGTTTCAATCATTTACATTCAGAATTTAACGGGGATCATTTCATTTGGGTAACTGGAAGCAACTATTACTTATACTTCGACCTTCCTGCCTGCGTTTCGCTTCGGGTGTTTAAAGTAAAAATATAATGCGTCTAGGCAACACTGTCATCTGTGTAAACAAAATTTAGTTTCGATTTATTAACGTATTATGAATAAAATATTTTTATCCTAGGGGAACTGTACTTTCTTCCGGGATAAGCAGCCTCTAGATCTCATGTGGTAACCCAGACTACAAACTATACCTACGTGTACAAAATTTCGTTCGGATATTTTAAGGTATATGAATAGTACTCGTCTATCCCACAAGAACTATACATTTTCATGGGATAAAAGTATCCTATTTTCTAATTCAGACCATAAGATGGATGTATGCCAAATTTTATACAAAACGGTCTAGTCGTTATAGCGTGATGCGCGTACAAAAATACAGAGAGACAAAAATTCTAAAATTGAAAATAATTGTTTTGGTCTCTATTGGTGTCATAATGATCCCCAGCATTCGATATGGCAGTGATAGCCCAGTGGTTAAAACTTCATGTCTTACTCGGTAGGAGTCTCACACTCAGTTTTTGCTAAAATTTACGACTTTTTGACCTTTATAACTATTTGAGTTAGCTTTATGAAATTTAGGCTTATAGATGTTCTTATGGATATAATTAAACACACGTAGTGTTTTGATCTAGACACGGTGCCGCATGTCTAGATCAAGGAATCGCCTGACAAAATACCTATCTATATATATAAAAGAAAGTCGTGTTAGTTACACTATTTATAACTCAAGAACGGCTTAGAACTAGGAGAAGGACATAAGATATTTTTTACCACGTCTCCGTGGGACGTGACATAAAACGAGGTAGGTATAACAAAACCAACTGATATGGAATAACAAAACGCAACTAAAAGCAATTTATTGGTATAAAAAAACAGTTTAACAGTAACTAACAGTAAAACTAATATTATTTTAAAATCTTACTCATTTGACCTTATTATCTTATATTTTAAATGTTCAATGAATTACATATCGTTCAAAAATTTACAATCTCTAACAACGATAAAAATATCACGTTCCCGCGAAATTGGATCTAACATTTTTATTTTCTTACTAGCCGACCCGCCCGCGCTTCGCTTCGCGTGTTTAAAATAAAATTATAATCTTTATACTTACTTTAGGATAATTGTAGCTCAACCTAACGAACGAACCAAATAAACAGACCGAACCGAAGGAACTAACTAAACAAACTAAACGGAACCCGAACCTGAACCCGAACCCGAAACCGGAACCAGAACCAAAACCCGAACCCGATCCCGAACAAAAACTAAAACAAATTAAACAAAAAAAATAATTGATTTCGAATCATGGCAACATTGAATTCAAAGCATGGAAACACTGAACCACCTATATCACGCGGGAATAGTGTAGCTTTCTATCAGAGAAAGAATTATCAAAATCAGTTTAGTACTCTCAGAAATAATGTCCAAATTACACAATTACACTTTAATGGCCATATCTTTTTAATCATCATAAACATGGCAACACTACAATGCCAATGTTACCCGGAAAGGTTAAAGGTTTCGATCAGCGAAAGAATTATCAAAATCGGTCCAGTAATTTCAGAGCCTATTCGCATCAAACAAACAAATCTTTCCTCTTTATGTAATAGTGTGGATGTGGATGAATACCGCATCACTCACCGTTGTATAGTTTTATATATCTAGGTATACTTATATAGGGATAGACGTGGAAAGCGATTTTGCTTTATACTATGTAGTGACTAGACAACTCTCCCCGGCTTCGCCCGGGTGCAATTTACTACGTATAATACTTAGATTTAATAAAATACATTTAATTGGCAATATATTGTTGCTGAATAAACATTTGAGTTTACACTTAGGGTCCAGCGATACCGTAGTCTTCTTCTCTTCATTCCTTTTCTTGATAGGTGTCTATCTTGCATGTGCGATGTCCATGGGCGACGGTGGCCACTTACCATCAGGTTGGCCGTCTGCTCGTTTGCCCCTTGTTGACCATAAAACAAAATACATCGATTAGTGTTCGTTTAAACTATAAATAAATTTCTATAAATCGTTAAATTTCCATTAAATATTACTGTTCAATTACCTTCCTAATTGATTTATAACTGTTTATTTCGCATTATGTACGAAATAAAAGAATGAAATTGCTATTAAGAACCATTTCACGCGGTGACGTAAAAAATAAGTGGCAACATTTTTTAGTAAAGCGAATAGATATTTGGCAGTCCCTAATCCCCGCGTGGTCGTTCCGGCTCGATATGAATCACGATTAAGTGTTGCCAAATCGCTTGCAATTTATTTTAATACGCTCTAGAGGAAATTTTCGCGAGCGTTTTTATGTGTCGGAAACACTTCTGGCGACGGTCCAGAATGTGATATTGCGGATGTTTAGTCACTCTCCTCAAATTATTTGAGGAAGCTTATCCCTGCCAGAAGCTTTCTGTGTCACATAAACATTGTTTCGTTGGACTAATGTAATCTATCTTACTAATCTGTGTTCTGTTTCAGTACTATGAAATGTCGTACGGGCTCAATGTGGAAATGCACAAACAGGTATGTAACCTATTCATTTTTTATTTTAATTAGTTGTAAGAGGGTTTCCGATAATAGAACCTTTAAAAAAAACATTGCAGCGATGTTTAAAGTTAAACGGTATGATGAAGGTGAAAATAGCGATATTTTATTAGCAGTAGAGCAAAGTGGCGCACGGGGAAAATGAATGTTGTAAAATTGAAAAAAAAAAGTGTTATTGCTGCGCCCGCTTGTTGGATAAACGTTGTTTGACAGCTACCCACAGCGTGGGGGGTCTGAGGGTGTTGGGGAGGCTGGGGCTTGGAGATCGGCAAAGTATGGTCAAGCCGTTTTGTTTACATTTAGCTTTTGAATTTATAGCCTTCTTTGTTTACGTGGCGTTAAAGATTTGTTATTACATTCGCTCACTAAAATTTGTTCAGGTAAAAAAAAACTTGAGCCTTTGCAGTAAAATAAGTACGTAACCTATTGCTATTTAATTTTAAAGGTATTAGATAATTGTGCCGTAGGTTAGGGAATAAAATAAAACAAAGGTGTAACTAAAACAAAAATAATGTAAAACTTCATCTTTATTTTATTAATATATTTTTACTAAGCAATTAAGATATTGATATGTTCTCAAAACGCCAGGCCTCACGGCTATTTGCAAATCCCCTATCTTTTAATTATAATAATAAAAATATATCACATCCTGAACATGAATTCAAGACAAGAAGAAATAATATAATTTCACGAAGATGAAGTTTAAGGATTCTAATATCTTTTCCCTCTAATATCTCCAATTATACGTGAGATTTGCCTACTTGTAACTTTTATCTAGTGTTTTTGTCACTTGTAAGATTTTTCATAAATGATTTAAAGTTGGACCAGTACGACTGTTTGTTTAGGGTCTGGCAAACTAGCAACGAGGGTGATTTAGAAGGGTCGTATTGTTTGTGCTGCGGCGGACAGATGGCTCGCTGCCTCAACGCTTGAATGCGCTGTTTAGTGTACACTGCAGCATGGTACAGTGCAGCGCTTCAATGTAATGGATTATTACATTAGCACTTAACACGCTCACTGGAGTGGAAACCTGAGAGGAATCCCCCTATACTATTCTCGAATTGAAAGCTCACGATAGTGTTAAAAATAATAGGCACCGTTCTAACTTTTAATTCATCCTCAAGCATGTTCTGTCGCCGTTGCCGTTATTGCGTGACGGTTATCCACTTAATGATTAGAATATGGACTTTAAAAAACATAAAATACGCTTTTAATAAATCAATATCTCACCAACGTATGTATCATAGTGCTTATTGATGAACGCATGTTTGTATAGTATTAGTATAGATTAGTATAAACAAATTAAAATTTCCTAGTCCTTTTATACATTTCCCGTTACGTATTTTCTCTTCATTTCATATTTATACATATTTATAACGTAAAGACCTCATCAGTTATTCGTTCATACGCTTTCTTTACTAATCTATTAAGACATATGAATAAAACGCTTGTATTGTACCTTTATCTGGGGTTAATCTTAATTATCACATGACATGCTATGTGATAATTAAGATTATAAATCATATGTGTATAAAATTTCGTTTAGATCTTTCAAGGTATGTGAATATAACCCTTCTATCCCACAGGAACTGTAGTTTTTTTCTGGGATAAAAAGTTGTCGTGTGGTAATTCAGATTACAATCTATGAGTGACCAGAATTTCGTTCCGATCTATTCAGGTATGTGAATAAAATCTTTCTATCCCTCGGGAACTGATTTTTTTCCCGAGATAAGTAGTATTCCATGTGATAATCCTGACTAGAAACTACACGTGTACAAAATATCGTTCGGATCTATTAAGGTATATGAATAGTACCTACTCAGTTATCCCATAGGAACTTTTTTCAATATAAACGATAAAAATGTTTCTTATTTTCTAAGTCAGCCTATAAGATGCTTGTATGCCAAATTTCATGTAAATCGGTCCAGACGTTTCAACGTAATGCGCGTACAAAGATACAGACAGACAGACAAAGATTCTAAAAAAAAATATGTATTGGCCTATATATTATTAGAATGTACTTAATGTACTTTCGCTAGTAGGAAACTACTCTGTGCTCGCGTGACTTAGTGTTTTCATATTTAGTATTGGTTATTAGTTAATAATATTTTCTCTTTAACGAAACGACGTTTTGTCAATGTTGGTGCGCCGCACTTATGCTACCTAGTTCATAAAACATCATGACACCGCAATTAAAAAAA
>JAOPUB010000012.1:840931-854142 GCA_027564055.1 Neptis clinioides
AGTTAAAAAAAATACATAAAAAAGGTCCTCATCAATTTTTTGATATCGTTAAAAACCTAGTATGGCGGTCGGATTTCTCTTTTTCGCGCGCACGAAACGTTAAGTAAACGTAACACTACCCACCCCACTTGTGATAACAAGTAGCTCCGTACAAATTAATTGTGTTTAATTAAATATTCAAATATTTAACTCGCAATTAAGTGTTAAAAATTGATAACACTCGTGTAAAAAGTTATCGTAACCAAGAATGTCAAGTTGGCAGAGTTGTTAGAGCAAACAACTAGTTGTTACAACTTATCCACATCCACACTATTATATAAAGAGGAAAGATTTGTTTGTTTGTTTGATACGAATAGACTCTGAAACAACTAGACCGACTTTGATAATTCATTCACCGGTAGAAAGCTACACTATGCGAGAGTGATAAAGGTGGTGCAGTGTTGCCAGCTTTCAAATCAATAAGTCATCGCCATTTTATTCCTACTTTCTTTGATAGGAAGCTTAACTATTCCTGCGTTCTGTAGGTAATGCAGTGCTGCCATTTTTTTTTAATCAATAAGTTATCGTCATTTTGATCCTACTGCACTAATTTTAAAAATTCTTTCTCTGATAGTAAACTACACTATTCCCACGTTCTGTAGATGGTGTATTGTTGCCATACTTTGAAATCAATAAGTCATCGCCATTTTGTTCATACTGAACCAATTTTAAAAATGTAGTGGGAAACAACTACTGCATTTTTTCTGGCGATAACAGAAGCGATGCAGTGTTGCCACATGCCCCGGTTTTTGATTAAGAAATTTATAGTTCGGTTCTGTTTATCCGTTCATTCGGCTCGCAACACTCATCCTGATTGACAATGTAGGCAAATAGATTACAATTTTACTTTAAATACCCGAAGCGAAGCGGGTCCACTAGTGTACCATATTCTTGGGAAATAAAACTAAAATGTTTCCTAAATCTATTTAAAATTTAGGAAGGACTAAGAACCAAAAGTAACCTAATTTTTGCATTTTATACTTAACTTAAACTCTTAAATAAAATAAAAGTAATTATTTATGACCCGAATTGCGAACTTTATTATAAAATGTTTCTTTTTTATTACAGTTAGAAGTGGAGGAGTTGTGAACTTATGCATTGGCAGTTCATTAATATCAATGATGGAATTCGTTATAGCATCACTTAAAATGTTAATTTATATTATGATACAACTTATTCGTGCATTCATATATATTATGAAACTTGTTAATTTAAATAAAAGAAATAAATGAAAATTTACATTTATTTAAACATATACATTTCTTTTCAATAAATAAAAACACATTTATTTACTTCTTTCTCATTCATAATGCAACTGTTGTTATAGCCTACAAAAATAATACAGATTACATAATTATTAATCAGTCGAAATTGATCTTTATAATAAAATGAAAGAATTGATAGTTGTCACTATGGTCATAATCACATTAAATGTATACCAAGCTGACAGTAAAAATTCAAATGATCAGATAGTAAAGTCATAAACAAATATAGTTACCATCGATCGCTGTTATTTGGCGAAAAAGGCAAAAAAACTATTTATAATATTAGTATTAATATATATCTCGTAATCCTTGTCCTCACAAATACTGTAGCTTGTGATCTCAGCTCTTATATTCGATTCAGCCTCAGAGCCAAAAACTATATTTTTATTCACTCTCTTCATATCTTAAAAAATGGGGTCGATGACAGTGCCACCATTATCAGATCAGTATACCTTATGTTTACCGCCTTCCCCTATAAACAAAATGAATTTCAAATTTCATTAAACCAATATGGCTTTTTGATAGAGCGCATTAAAAACATTAACAAAGAAAATCACAATAATTGTAAACGTTATTCACTTACATTTTATCTCGAGTCCGTCCATTATATATTATTTTATTTTCAATTGATTTTGGGTGTAACATTCTTGAATCTTAATTTAAAGTCCCTAAAGTCAAATGCTTGCGTTTTTCTCTCTTATTCGTTAACAACTTTCATTTCCTATCTAAAATGTATCATCACATTTTAACCAACCCAATATGTTTTATTATAACAATGCATTAAATATATTTTTTACCATTACTCGTATTTCTTCTCCATTTCCATGTTAATATTTTATGCGTAACTATTTCACAACAAAGACTTTTTTAGATCTTACAAATTCTTGCCATATAAAATAGTTGTATTTCTGAAAACCACAATATCTTATCAATATTAAATTTTACACAATTTAATTCAAATAATTTCAGATCGACTCCTGAACAAACTACAAAGATGTTTAAGACAAATTAATAAATTAGAATTTGTGAAAGAAGTGCGATAAAATGTCAAGACCAAACCAACCCTCTTCGTTTCGCATAAAATGCACAAACAGCTGTAAATCCACCAAGTTTCTCCATTAAGAATACTATACTCTTATTAAACTGGTAGCCAATGCAAGACAGTAGATAGAAGATCCTTGGATGCCTTTCAAAGAATAAAAACTCCAAAATCGACTTACACACTTACCATTGAAACCCAAATGTTTTCAAGAAGAGGCGACAAAGGAGGGCAAGTGCAGTATAGGTTCTTTCTTCACAGGTCAACATTTCATCCTTAGTGCGATATAGAATGCATGACACGAACACACAACACTTACGAGACATTTTGTATCGAAGATAATTCACCCAATCAAAATAAGATATTTTAGCTTTAATAAAAAAGTATTTATCAAAATCATACATGCTGTTGAAATATCTAAAATAAAATTATGTAAAATATTGGATTTCTATTTTACCCGACAACATTTTGATGTACAGTGGATGAATCTGATGATCTTCAACACAATCGAAACCATGAGCTTCTCTCACTAATATGTTCTCTCCAGAATACGGGATTTAAAAACTTACAAGATAAGATTCCGAATGTTTGCTAAATTAATAATTCCTTAATCATGTAGCTATGTTCTATTTAGCACAATTTTTTTTTAATTTTTAGATAAACCCAAGCAATTAGACAATATATTTCGAACACTTTAATTTATCACATTTACACTAATCAAAATAAATTTCAATAATTTTATGTACCAACGTTGTATTTAAATGGTTGCCAAAGCATTCTTTTCATCATCTTAAAAAAATTCAGGATCAAAATTCAGGAAAAATAAGGATTTTTTCGAATCCATTCTTACATCATATATTGAATGAGCATTTGCATTAAGACACCTTTATGATAATAAGTAAATATAAGAAATAAACATAGATTCGACAAAAAACCTTCAATCATATGACGTAAGAAATTATCAAATGGCCGAATCCATCAAGCTCCAATAGATAAGGGTTTCAAAAAAGTCTAGACGTCACAAATCGCAACATTAAATTGCAAGGATTAATTCTATTATATCGGAATCTAGACAGGACTAATAATTCAACAACATAATGGGTATTCATTTATTGAAGTTCAAAAAGCACGTAATGTAAACAAATAAATGATAAGTTTGAGTCGCTACGAATCTACGTCGACGTCACAAAATGAGTTGCGAGAAGGAAAAAATCATGCTGCAGTAGCTCACGATATCACCTTATAGACGAAACTACTTTGTTTTATTTTATTTACGAACAAGTGAACTACGAACGACACTTGTCATAAGTATTCAAAAAAACCTCGAATCACCGACTTCGGCATAACGAAAGATGTTCTTGTCCTTAACTTTAAATTGTTGACTTACACTAAACTAACCTAAATACAAATTTCGTCAAGAACCTAAGCGAAAATCCAAACACGTAGCGATGTATATTTAAGACGATGATGAAACCAGTTTTCAACCAACAGACTGACTTCAATACCATATCCTGTAAACACAAAAACAATTTATTTACTCGACGACATTGAATATTTCAGATTCAAATGCAGCAAATTTAAAAAATAGGTTTAGAAAGATTTACACAAAACATCCGCGACAGGCAAGCGGCCCATGGCACCAATGATATGGTAAATGAGGTATTTTTTGTCAATTCCATCTAAGAGAAAACAACCGTAATGTCTTTTGGTTCCAAGAATCCAAAAAATCAAATAATTTTGAAAAGGATTTATGAGTCCTTTGTTGGCTGTTAAGTAAAATTGGGACGATTTGTATGAAAGATATATAACTCTCAAGCACGAAAAGACCAAACAAATTGATAATTGAACATGCGAACGAAAATTCTTTCCTGACTTAATATAAATCTAACTAAACTGCATCTTTAACATTTACTTCATATATAAACTTTCACAACCAAGTCCGATTTCCTGCAATCCGATAATTCACGATTTTTAAATATTTATTTTTGTAATAACAACCTTTCACCTAACTAATGATTTGTCAAATCAAATACATGCAATGTATACTAACCTCTTTTAAAAGAAGCGAACATCTATAGTCCTGCCGTCGATGCGTGTCCTGTCAAACATTTCTGATTAAAGGATTAAGGAAATTCCTGTAAATATTACAAGACTTGTATAGTCAAACGAGTCTCGTTATATAAAATATTCAGACGTTCAATTAAAATTTGGTTGATTGAAAAAGAAGACGTTTCAAAGTGTATGATGTATCGGCCATATGTTGTCAACCAAATTGTTTAGTGTAGACTACACCTATGAATGAAAATTTCCCCTATTATTAAATTTTTTGGAAAAGCAGTAGTTTACACTATTCAAAATTACAGACTCAACTCACTTATTACATTAACTAAACATACGGTTTTGTTTAATACAAATCATATCGTCGTGGTATGAATTTGACTATATTGACATTTGATAAAATTAACAGTACATTACATTTATTTCTTTACAAGCGGTGTTGCATTCTACATTATACTGACTTAGATGTCCTTCTCACTCTGGATTTAAAAATGCACAGTAGTTTTTGAATATCTTAAAAGGATACTGATTGCCCTCTCGGCGTCCCATTCTTTATGGAATCTCACTATCGCAGTATCAGAAGCAGTCATCTCAGCAAACTTGACGTCGCCACATTCGCTAAACTTCTCACGGATCAATTGCCAGGTTACTGTTGAGGGTAGCTGAAATATTGTTATTTACTTGTAGTGGTCGACAGCTAACTGTAGGTCTGAGCAAAAACAGTGAGGGGGAATGTTATGCATTGTAAGCAAGCTGTGTACCTGTATTGGGTTTATGCGAGTTTTACTTTTTTAACAAATAGCATATACGCGGAAACTGAAACATCGCAAGAACTAATCACGTGTACCGCGCCACTCTCCCCGCATAAAAACTAATAATACGCCTTCTACGAATTCAAGGTCAAACATAATTATATAGTTGATATGTGTAAAGAACGGAATATATTGTGAGGTACTTACATTTGTAATAATCACCATATCAGACTGCTTCTCACGGTTACTCGATTGGTTGGAGTCCCGACCGTAACCCTGTCCCGGCATAGACACTCCACCTAATTGACGATTACTACCTGCATATAATTATTTAACTTTACAACATGAATTATGAAATACAGTTCTGTCCATACAAACATTTGTTTGAAGACACAGACTAAAATGGATTCATTATTTTAGTATGCAAATAAAATCCCAATGCTTTGAAGTAGCCACAGTACATGGTATATTCACAGCACAGGCAAAAGGCAAAGATTGTACACAATATTTAAGAATTTGTCATACCTGATAGTGGTCCACTGCTTAATGTAGTGTTATTTCCCATGACATTACTATTAAGCCCAGAATTACTCATTACATTAGACCCTAAATCTGGAGTAGCTAAAGACAGGTTGTTAGTAACATTACTGACATTTGCAGCTTGAGCCTGAGTCAAAACTGTTGCAAGATCATTTGCAGTAAGTCCTTGTTGAAGAAGTTGGTTTTGGAGAGCACCTAAGCCTGTGAGACCTAGAGCCTGTAAAGGTTTTGAAACATTTAAGGAATTTCTTTATAAGAGATAAATTATTTGAACATGACAATGCAGTGGTGTAGTAATAAATTGTTTCACAAACAAATCCACTTAATTCATACCTGCAATCCCAAACTCCCACTCAATGCTGCATTTGCTCCCAAGGTATTGGCTGCTAGATTATTGCCGAGACCATTTAATGCTACACCAGCAGAAGGCATAGCCCCTAACATCCCTGCACCTAATGCAGAGCCAGGATTTGCAATGTTTATGTTACTTGGTGTTGAATTTTGTGGCAAATTTCTTGCTACATCCTTCAATGGTTCTCCGTTTGGCCCTAAACCAATCCCTATGCTTTTGAGCCCTTCTGGTAATCTCAATTCTGTCTTCTCAGATATGCCTCTGTCCATCCGAACCGTCATTCTTCTGTCATAAAGCATTTGCTTGTCAAACATCGATATAGACTGTAATGAAAGAACTCCAATTGTAGTTTTAACTATGCATTCAATAATTATGGTGCCATATGTTTTCATTGTGATATTAAGAGAGTTAAAAAACCTGTATTCACCTGGACAGCTTCAACTGGATGATCATATTCAATAACAGCAAATCCTCTGCTGTTACCATCTTTATCTACAGCAAGATCAATGTTACGAACTTTTCCTGCCATTTTGAAAACTTCTTTTATTTTTGCACGATCAGCTTTGTAGTCCAACTAAAAATAGTTAATAAGTAACAAAAATGGTTTTTCTTTAAATATATTATATATTGAGATTAAAAATATTACTCACATTCGCAACAAAGACCTTTTTCACTAATGGTGGCTGTATATTTATAGATTCTAGAAATTGAAGATTTAGACCATAAGTATTAAAGTTTTCAGGTTCCCTTGGCTTGTTCATCCCCCAACTAAAACAAAATGCCATGTTTTAATACGTTAGAAACTCTGATAAATGTTTATTACATTTTTTTTATATTACATGCCTATGACATACTTATCTTTATCTTCTCTCATGTTTCTGCCACCACTACCACCACCACCTCCTGATCTTGATGAGTTAAGCCTGTTTCTTTCATTACCTATTATTAAACATAATAAAGTTATTAATATGTAACTTTATCTGGTGTATTCAAATAAATTAAATATAATTTAAAAAAACGATTTTCTGACAAATATGTAAATAAAAGAATATTATACCAGTCTCTTCTTTTAACACAAGTTTTCTTCCATTTAGTTCATATCTGTGCATAACAAATAGAGCCTTCTTCATAGCTTCAGAGTTTGAAAACTCTACCACACCACACCCTCTTGGCTTTCCATTCTCATCGTTAAAAAGCTCTACATACGCTACATCCCCAACCTACAAAACAATACATTAAGATTACCAACTACACTTGGATGTCATAGACATTAAAATCTGATTAAAACATCTGTTAAAACTCCAATGAGAAGAAAGATGTTTCTTATTAAATTATGAAGAACAATTTTACTCACGTATAGTCACGAGAAATGAAAAAAAATAAAGAACCATGACAAAGAATAAGAGAAAGTATAAAAAATTCTATGATAGAAAAAATCATAAGGCAAATAAATAAATATTATTCAAAAATATATTTTTCTCTTCATTTGCCGTTTTTGCACATCATTTACACAAGATTTTACCAGCTCTTCTCAACTGCAAATTTTTTTCCTAGCTGGTGGTAACTTCAGACAAACATAAACATATGAATATCTATTATATTGAAATATTTTTATATCATACCAAGCAATAAATTATCTTCTATTAAACCTAATACATGTAGCCACAATAGTGTTTGTCTATAATGTTGAAAGTGATAACAATAATTATATAATAAATTTAAAATCTAACCTTCTCTTTAAATAAGTCTTTTAATTCTGTCCAACGAAATTCGTATGGTATGTTTGAAACAAACAAGCGTTTCCCCTCTGACCGTTCGCGATCACTGGATCTGTCCCGAGTAGCGTCAGAAAATCTTGACGGCCTGTCTCCTCGTCTGGAACGATCTCTTTCCTTTTCTCTTTGGTTATCCATCGCAGGTTATCTATTGAATATAAACAATAATTATCAAATGCTAAATAATGATTTTTACTAGTATTATAAATGTTAGTTTGTATGTTTGGATGTTTGTTCCTCAATTTCAGGATAACAGCTGAACGGAATTCAATTAAATTTACACACAGACATGAGAGTTTATAACCTGGATGGATTATATTGTCCTGGAAAAATTCCCGCGGGATAATGAAAAATTGTTTTCTATCACAAGTGCCTAAATATTTGTATTTAGTAACAATATATCGAGAATTGATTGTTTTTTTTTAATAAATCTAAGTAAATTGCACCCTTGCCAAGCCGGGACGGCTCTACTAGTAACCGAATAATTTATCTAAATGCCGGTTAAACACAACTATAATAATTCAAACTCACCTTTGATATTTTAACACCGAGAACAGTAAGTACGAAAACAAATGTAATGTAGCTTTTTAACTATTCACTAAAACAACAAAATCTTTCAAGTTTCAACACGCTTCCGCTTACCGCTTCTTTATGCTATTATGCTACAAATAACAAAATGGCGATAAACATATGTGATGAATGACGATAGACAAATGCAAAGATAATGTATAATAGACAAATGACGCTTCGAATTTAAAGCAGCTGTTCAAGATTCGAAATAAAATAAACGTAAAAGAATTTCATACACGTCCAATGTCCAACCGAAGTCCAATTAGACATTTACGACTAGAATAATATAATATATTACATTCAATACTTACATTTAATGCTTGAAACTTTTGAACATATTTATGTTCCAGAATAAAGCACCTATGAGTTTTGGGTAATTGATCCATAGCGTATTTTCTGTATATTTGTGTTTGAAAGGAACAATAAAGTGTATTTAAAAGTCATTTGATAAAAAATTCTAATTCAAACTTTGTAAAAGTAGTACTAAAATAATAATATTACAAGTATAATCTGTTAAACCAAATGAAGCAACTTGTACAAATATATATATATATATATCTTAACTTATTATTCCTGTTTTACTTTATTAACAAAGTTATATATTAATTATTTAAATAATGATTATAATAATTATCGATACTAAAAGAAGTTTGATTTTTCAGTTAATGGGTACATCTCTATAGCAACATGGCGATTGCCCTACAGTCATTGCACGCACTCACACATTTGTCGATGCTCAAATATATATCCTGATACAATATTTAATCTGTGAATGTATTGCTTATATATTATATATTTTTCGCCAACGTTAGCCATGCAGGCGAACTCTGTTATATTTTTATTTAATAAAATAGTTTAAGAAAATAAGAATTATGGAACAGAATAAAGCTAATCCACTTCGACTTTTTGTGTGCACAGCTATAGAAAACAAGGATGAAATAGAAGAGGTATCGTGTCCATTTTCGTAGTTTTCAACAAAGAATCATTTTGTCGGCCATGTAAAACCGTATTTTCCTTATCGCCCGTCGGCGGCGCTGCTATCTGTGGCGCGAAATTTCAATTTAAATTATTTAATGATCATTAATTTATCACACTTTTAATTTCAGAGATACGAAAGAGCTTACAACTATTTCCAATCTCTAGTTGCTGACTGCAGTGAAAAAGAAGCTCATGACGCACTAAATAATGCCGTGTGTAAAAATCACGAAGACGTGTCAATAGGAATGCTTATGTCCATTCTAACTGAACCTCATAATGCCACCAAATGCTATAGAGATCTAACCCTTGTGACAAGAGACGGCTTTACATGCGTACTTAATAATCTTTCTAACTTAATTTTGGAAAGGTATTTAAAATTCCAAGATACTACTCGAAATCAACTTTTATGGATAGTGAAAGAAATGATAAGGAATGCAGTTACAGGAGTTGATAGTGTTTGTTGGAACATAATGCGTTATGCATCTGGTGGAGATGTGACCCCTAAAAATATTTTCTTAGTAGAATCTCTTTTAGATATTTATATTGACAATAGAATGTGGCTTGACAAATTCCCTGTCCTTGTATGTATGGTAGTATACACATATCTAAGATTAATAGAAGATCACAATATACCACAGTTGATGACACTAAGACAGAAAGAAGTCAATTTTGTTATTGCTCTCATTAGAGAACATTTTAATGAGGTTTTGTCTCTAGGCAGAGACTTGGTTCGATTATTACAGAATGTTGCTCGTATACCTGAGTTTAACCAACTCTGGCAGGATATTCTAATAAATCCTAAAACACTTTCTCCAACATTTACCAATGTCATGCAACTTCTTCAAACAAGAACCTCAAGAAGATACTTACAATCAAGGTTAACACCTGACATGGAAAGAAAACTTGTATTTCTAACCTCACAAGTTAGATTTGGGCATCATAAAAAATACCAGGAGTGGTTTCAAAGACAATACCTTGCAACACCAGAATCTCAATCACTCAGAAGTGACATGATTCGATTTATTGTAGGAGTAATACATCCTACAAATGAATTACTATGCTCTGACATAATCCCTCGGTGGGCAGTAATTGGTTGGCTTTTAACAACCTGTACATCAAATGTAGCGGCATCAAATGCAAAATTAGCTTTATTCTATGACTGGCTCTTTTATGATCCTGAAAAAGATAATATCATGAACATTGAACCAGCCATACTTGTAATGCATCATTCAATGAGATCACATCCAGCTGTTACAGCTACATTGTTAGATTTTCTATGCCGCATCATACCAAACTTCTATCCCCCATTTTCTGATAAAGTAAAGCAAGGCATATTCAATTCTCTACAGCAAATTATTGAAAAAAGAGTACTGCCAAATTTACAACCATTGTTTGATTCACCAAAATTAGATAGAGAGTTACGCACAACAGTAAGGGAAACTTTTAAAGAATTTTGTAGTAACAGTAATGGTGAAGGTGAGTTGCTCTATAAGGAAGATGATCGTATTAATAAAAATAACTAAGATATTATAATTTATTACATGATATTTTAAAGACATTCCTTCTCTGAAAAAAAGAACCTAAACTACAACAGAAGACAAAGGCTGTGGGGATCTACAATATTTATTTTCAAAACTAAATGTATATGAATATTAAACATATTAAATCTAATGTCAATGTGTTCTTAAATGTCAAATTAGTCACAAAATTTTCCAAAACACATAAAAATGTGTTTAATAATTGCTTCTTTTGAAGCAATAAAATTTATCTAAATATCAAACAAAATAATAAACTAGAATCTATCTCATTTTTCGTACTGATTAGTTCAGTACCAAAAATCTTTTTGTACTATTAATTACGGAT
Source organism: Neptis clinioides (assembly GCA_027564055.1). NCBI lineage: Eukaryota > Metazoa > Arthropoda > Insecta > Lepidoptera > Nymphalidae > Neptis > Neptis clinioides. Next base: position 852,163 of record JAOPUB010000012.1, read on the forward strand.
TATATATGGCAACACTACACATATGTCAGTTAGGAATAGTATTTAGTGGCTTTTTATTAGTGAAACAATTTTCAAAATCAGATCAGTACCTAGTTGCTCAGTGATAGCGCAGTGGTTACGACTTGATGTCTTACTCGGGAGGTCCGAGTTTGATCGCACACTCCCGCATCTCTGGCACAGCAGTGGGCCAACGAAGGGTTGGGATGATGATGATGACCTAGTTGCCCTGTCCTCACTTTAATTGCCACATCGTTTTAATTACAATATATATGGCAACATTACATCAAATATGTCACTCTGACATAGAGTAGCTTTCTATCGAAAGGATTATGAAAATCGATAGTACCTTCAAAGATAACTTAAAGAAGCATACATTTTTTAATTATAGGTAGTGTTTATGGCAACACCAAATGACCTATCGGCGAAAGAATTATCATACTACTGAATAGTATTAGAGCTTACTCGCAATAAATAAACAAACGTACAAACATACAAACTTTTTCCTCTTTACTATGTCCTCATTTCGTTGGATAATGGACTTTTTTATAACGCCATCTATTGACATGATACAGAAAAGCTTTGTTATATATTAATGGAGAAAGTTTTAAAGTTTAACTACAGGTTAAATTAACCTTTTAGTTTAAAATAAATATTTTTAAAGCAACAATCTTAAATGCACTAAAAATAAAAATATTATATAGCATACCATAAATGATATCATTTTAAACATGTTCAATAAAAAAAAATTTAAGTTAATGTTCACGAATTAAATATATTTTTATAAATCAAGGCTGCATTGACCATTTAAATTTATACAATTTAAAAATTAATTTTGACCTAAACGTCAGATTTTCAATGTCATTTAATAAATTATTGTCTATTTTAATTTAATTATTTATAAAACATATAGCATAGTTCATAGTAGTTAGACATTATATTTATTTTAATATATGTTATGTCTTTAGTAGACTTTATATATTAGATTATATACATTTCGTATATAAAGTAAGAAAATCTCGAGTATTTATGAAATATAAAAGATAAGTAAGATACTGCGATTTATGAGTTTTTTTAAATACACAACTCGCGTAAAATATCTACTTATATATTTATTTTAATTTAATAGTCTAACAGAAAATTACCAAAATAATGTAAATAATATAAACCGTATTGATAAAGGTTATATTTATATGTAGTTATGTATTCAAAAAATAAAAATTATGCGAAATTCCCTAAATAGGCATTTTTTTATTTAAAAAAATGAATTTAAAAACATATTGTTTTAGAAAATGTTAGTACTACTACATCATTTTTACTTTCATAATTTTGATGTGAAGCTCTTTCATTGTTTAAAACTTAATCGTACACAAACAGACATATTGCTAACAATTGTATATATATGAGGATATATAGATTATATATATTTACTTACAGTGACTCCAAACAATAAAACAACGACATATAAAGGCCGCATGTTGACCGATCTAACGCTCCGACCGCACTGACTGGTGCCATCTCAGATGAACATATATAACTATATATCATATAAAAAACATAGCAAGGACTGGTTATATATTTGCGATTAACAATAAGTTTTTTATTTTGCAGCTTCGAATATTTATCTTCCTGTTACAGCTTTAAATTAAATGAAAGTTCCAAAAGCCCTGAATCTACAAGTAATGTTGCAAATGCGAAAGTATCACGTTTAATGCTTAAGAAATATCCATCTTTATTAATTCAAATGAATAAAAAAAATTAATTTAATAATCTCACCATTATTTGCAAGCGACATTTGATGGCAGGGCAACAAGGGCACAAGGCAGTGATTGCCCAGTGGTAAAGACTTGATGTCTTACTAGGGAGGTCCGAGTTCGATGCCACGCACTCGGGCACACATCTCTGATTTTCTGAGTTATGTGTGTTTTAAGAAATTAAAAATCACTTGCTATAACGGTGAAGGAAAACATCGTGAGGAAACCT
>JAOPUB010000012.1:879870-892224 GCA_027564055.1 Neptis clinioides
CTAGACGTTGCGATCTCTTAATATTCTGACAGGAACCCAGCAGTTCCTTGGACTTGCGACCAAGCTTGTAGGCTTAGAAGGCCTTTTACAACACTCACCTTCACTGTCCAGGTTCTCTGTCTAATTTAACGTTGGGTTTACGTAACCATGTGGTATCTACATTGTAACTACTTCATTATGATTTATTTACCGACATATATTTTTTAATTTTGTCTGTATGTATGTTCAGGTTAATCTTTTAAACGACTGGGCCGTTAGGCTAATTTTATTTTTAAAAAAAGTTCTGAACACCTCAGCGAAGTCTAGGTAGAAAGTCGACAACTTTAAAATAAAATGTATTTTTTAAAATAAGATTCAGATAGGTTGTGTCCATTACTGGCTCCAATATGTATACTTAGTAGTATGTATTCCAAATAATATGAAAAAAATATTTATTTTCTATAAATAAATCCATAGGAAAGAGCTTACGAAAGAAAAGCGAGGTTGCTATTAATATAAAATATAATATTCGTTTTGTGCGTTTGTTTGTTTTGGGCGAAGGATGTCGGTTTCTTTTTGATGTTTCATAGATTATTTTAAGTGTTGCAATTGTTTGAAATATTATACGATTTATGATTGCCTTCAGTTAAATGTTTGTGTGAATTGAAAAGAATTTATTTAACGGAATTACAGAATATTTCATTAATTATGATGTAGCTTATTCTCTCTACCTTGAGGGAGAATAAATGTTTACCGTAGAGGGCGCGTTCAATTATTACGTAACGCAGTTTGGGGCAGAGGGGGGTCTTGTAAAACGTTACGGTGCGTTTCAAGGGTGGGAGGGGGTATTTAAACAACGCTTCATGTATATTTTTTTTATTTTAATAAAAAAACTAGGGATTTGGAATCTTCCAAATCGGCAAACCTTTTCGTTTGTTTTACGGGGAATCCCTTGATTATATTTGTACGTTACTTTTATTTTTGTTTTCCTAAGTTGGCAACCCTTTCCTTTATGTTTCGGGGAATCCTTGGACTATGTGTACGTGTTTTTAATTTTACTTAATGTCGCTTAAATTTTACGTAACGTTTAGGGGGAGGGGATCACAGAAAATCGTTACGGTCTAAAATCTTCAAAAATTGCGTTACGTAATACTTGAACGATCCCTCATCCGAGTAAAGCCAGAGCGAGTCGTAGTAAACCTCATCTCTATTTATACCGCGACAATTTTTTACCACAGTTTATAGGCTATTCATTTTGTAATACGCGTATTATCGCTTTCATATTGAATCATTGTCATATGAGCCGTCATTCTGCTAATGCACTTTCTCTCCTTTTGTTTGGTTTTTTGTAACATCAAAGTAGGTACAGCCATCTATCAAGTATTAAACCGCTTTCTTATCTGCGCATCGATACGGTATTGTTCTTCAATAAACTGTAGTTCGTTGACGTATTATTATCGGTTAATAAATTCATTGTTTTTTTTGCTTTGAAGCTATCTAAAATTAAATTGTGAAGTTAGAAAAAATCTATTAAGGTTTTTTAATGTATTTTTGTACTAGCCGACCCGCCCGCGCTTCGCTTCGGGTATTTAAAATAAAATTATAATCTTCATACCTACTTCAGGATGATTGTAGCGCAACCGAACCCGAACCCCAACCTAAACCAAAACAAATTACACAAAAAAAAAACACTTATTGATTTCGAAGTATGGCAACACTGCACCACCTACATAACGCGGAAATAGTGTAGCTTCCTATCAAAGAAAGAATTTTTGAAATTGATGCAGTAGGAACAAAATAGCGAGTAACAAAATGGCGCTAGTATTATTATAATTTTGATTTCTGTTATAAAGCTGAAGAGTTTGTTTGTTTAAACGAACTAATCTCTGGAACTACTAGTTCGAATAAAAAAAATATTTTTGTGTTGAATAGTCCATTTATCGAGGAAGGTTTTAGGATATATGACATTACGCTGTGACCAATAGGAGTGGAGCATCACTCGGTTGAAGTCGCGCGGGTCGGGTAGTCTATTATTAAGCTTAAAAGTTTTTTGTTTAAACGCACTAATCTCTGGAACTATTAGTGTGAGTAGAAAAATTATTTTTGTGTATAATAGTCAATTTATTGAGGAAGGTTTAAGGCTATATAACATTACGCTACGACCAGTAGGAGTGGAGCTTTAAACTATGTAGTAAAAGATTTAATTCAACATGATATTCTAAGAGTCATCTTTAGCTGCAAATTACCGGAAAATTAAATTGTAAGTTAGTACAACAATTTATGAGCAAAGGGTTTAAAAATTGTGAAGTCTAAAAAATTCCTAATAAAGTATTATCGGCAGTGTTGCTAGTTGTTCACTCAATACTATAACAATTAAAACAATTGTCTGATTTAACAGTTTACGACATTGAGAGTACAGGAAGGCGTATAAATACTACAATAAACTTAATTCTTAACTTTATGGTGAAAGGCATGTCTATGCTGGATATTATTCTTGGGCATCTTTTATTAATCTCTATTTAGAAGCATTTTAGATAGAAAATGAAATTATTTGGAATCACTCTTAACATTATTAAGTTTTTTTAGTTGAAAGTATTTAATTTAGTAAGTAATACGATTCTATCGGTTCTTAACAAATATTCCTGGTCCTCACACATCCTCATTTATTTCGGATGCAAAGGCAAACGTAGCCTAACTCGGCAATCAAGAACTTATTGTTTTACATTTTACTCTTAAGGGACCGTTCAAGTATTACGTAAGGATTTTGGGGGGCGGGGGGAGTCTTTGCTTTGCTTATTTTTGATGACATGGGGAGTGGGGGGGTCTGCATGGTATTTACGTCAGCGATAAAAAGTAAACACTCTCATCAGGACGAGAAAATCCCTGCACAAAATGGGTTCTTTTATTATTATTATGGCTTTGCTTACTTTTGCTGACATATGGGATGGGAGATTTCATAATTGCTAAAAATCTTGTTACGTAATATTTGAATGGCCCCTAAGAGTGAAAGAGACAATAAATATTTTTGTAATAAAAAAATATTTTTAAGACTTTTTGTAATATGCAACTTACCAATTTGTTAAAAATCCATTTATTCCTCCATGTGTAGGAGTGGGCCACGTCAGTATTTCCTATTCCCAGTCCCATTGACTGGGATTTGAACTCACGACCTATCGGTAGTGCCAATCGTATAAATTTGTAAGAATGGTTTGTATTAATAACCTAAATTATCCAATAAATATGATTAAAAAATGCTCCAAGGACCATATATAGCACCGAAACCCGGTACACTCTTCATCCTTTATTACTTACAAATAATTAATAAGAATAACGATGTTTTTGTCACATATAGTTTTCCAGTAAAAAGTGATCACATTATACCATCAGTTGATGTAAATGAGATGGAGTACGTCAGATAGATATCCTGATTACATTTTTAAATCCTTTTTATTTTTTGTAGCAGCTAAACTTTATTATTTTATTACTAAATTGGCTAAGATTTAAATACAACAATCTCCCTGTTTCAATCTTGTAATACAATAGGCAATAAAAGTTTTCTGTCCGATTGAAATTACTAACTTTACAGATTTATTGTATTTGTAGCATAGCAACTTTAGCATAAATTATGACAAGTAACTAATAAACTCATTTCACAAGAGCTATAGTAAGTTCATAATAAATAAACGAGTCGACTTCGCTTCGGGTGTTAAAAGTAAAAAAGCAGTATGGAGCGCAATCAGAAAAACGAACTAACCCTTATCCCACTGGAACTATACTTTTTTCTGGCGTTAGTAGTATTTCTTATTATATGCGTATAAAATTTCGTTTCGATCTTTTTAGCTATGTGAATATAACCCTTGTATATCATGTATGTTGTAGGAACTGTACTTTTTTCTGGGATAAAAAGTATGTCGTGTAATAATTCAGAATACAATCTATGGGTAAACAAAATTTCGTTCCGATCTATTAAGGCATGTGAATAAAATCTTTCTATCCCATCAATGTAGCTTGGAGCTCTACTTTTTTTCGGGATAAGTAGTATCTCATGTGAGAACTCAGACTACAAGTCAAACATCGTTGAAGATGCCGCGTAAACGAATCGCTTATTTCTTTTTATGTTATTAAAGTCGGAATATTGTACATCTAAATAATTTAATTCACCATAATAATAAATTGCATAGATAAACAATAAATTGTAATTAATTAATTGTTCATGATAACGGATATATAGAAAAAATATATACAATACTTTTTTGATAAAATAAAATTACTCTTTTAGTAATTTTATAGTGATGGTATCGTTTCGCCCCAATAATACAGTTAAAAGGATTATTATTTGGTATCTCACATTCAGAATCGTAATTTAACGAAAATTGGCAGAACAATACGATCTTTCTGAGAGGAACACGTTATAACTTAAAAAGAAATTTTCGAATAAAGGTATTTACATTAATTAACTTTTTGAAACATTTTATACGGTTAAACAATTTATACTCGATAAATTGTATATATATTTATAATTGACTGTGTAAGATAAAAGGTGGATAAAACTCGACATTTGCATGTGTAAGTTCTTATCGTTTGTCAACAGGACTAATAAATATATTTTCCGTCGTAAGTTTTTGTAAGTAGGTGCATTTAGTTATATTTTACAACGCTAAAAGTATTATCAATTTACATGTTTAATTAAAATTGCTATTCATATTAATATTTTTCCTTATATGAAATTTAGTATATCTAAAATGTAGAAATTGTTGGTAGCAATTCTGTTGGTAGTTGTGTCTCTTTATTAATTAATTAGAACGTGATAAAATTGAAAGTAGGCTGGCTGGCTGGCTTATGAATTAATATCGTAATTATGCTATAACACCGGATGTCATTAAACTACTTTAGACTAAGCTTATTTACTGACACCCTATCAAAGATAGCCAATAACGTAGTAACTCGATCCGGAGATAAAGCTGCATTTTAATTAGAATAATAAGGTTATTGTAAATATTATTTACATCAAATGTTTTGATCAACAGTGCCGGTTTGGGAGAGTGTTTAAGCGACAGACCGTCTCAAGAAGAGCCCTACGTATATCCTGAAGTACCCGCTGGTAATATTTTCAAACATTTTTCAATTACTTTTTTTTTCAAAAGGTTTTCATTGATGGAATTGATGAAGAACCCGTGTGCCAAATTTCATTAAAATCCGTTCAGCTGTAATACGACCCAAAAAATTAAGATCATCATGCCTCAAAAAAGAGCAAATTTTCAGTGTAAACACCCAATGCTGTTTTTCTTAAGTTTTGTTAAGACGTATCGACCAAAATTTTTATCAACCTATGGGGTTAAATCTGTATTGATTGTAAAGGGTTTTTACACTGTGACACGTAAAATCTATTACATAAATATGCCTTTAATTAACGTCGTAAATCCAAATATCCAGTTAGCATATAGATAGTATATCCCTGTTTGTTGTAAAATGTAATTTACGACCCACACAACTAAAATAAGTAAAAGCGCAAACGTCAGTGGTCTAGATCTACATCGAAAATATTCTTGAGCTTGAATATAACATGTAAAATGTAACACAAATAAAAATATTAACATAATTTCAAACTTAACGTAAACGTTAAAGTAGTAAATCATGTACAAAACAAGTTATTTTGTTAACCCCTTAACTCGTGCATTAAAACAATTATCTGACTAAAAATTTCTTCTCGTCCACGGAGAAACGCGAATGACACCCTAGTGAGTGCCAATGCTGCCGATGAAACTGATAAATGACATAAAATGTACCAATTACTCTGTATAAAGGTTTATGGTTAAGAAAAAAATCCTTCAAATTAATTTGTAGACCTGATATAATAGATATTATATCTATCTTCTATATAAATAAAAATGAATGGTAAAATTTAAATCAAATCAAATCAAATTTGATGGTTTTTTAGGGAGATTAATTTCGATCATATCGATTGTAATTTGATAATTGGACTAGTAATGTTGGAGTTTCTACACATTCTATGATTAACTAAATTAACAGCTATGCGTTTTACGTCAGCTAATGCAATCGTAACACCGTTGTTTTAATTTCAATTATAGCCACGTAAAGTCTAAGAATCTATTTCTTAGAGATATTTACATAACTTCTAAAAAAATTAAAAAAGTTATGATTTTTTCTCTCAAAACAAAATGTTTTTAGGCTCTCCTGAAAAGTCGAGTTTTGGTTTATAATACAAATTAACCCAAAGGTATCGATATATTACATATGCATTAATCGTGGACTATTAACAACTTGTAAGTCGATTAAGAGTAATATAATATCTACTATGCATGTTTTAGGTGTAACATTCGATGCAGCATCGCAGTGCCATCTGCAATTCGGAGCGGAAGCGGTAGTGTGTGCGAAACCGACGGAACTGTGCGAACACTTGTGGTGTCTGGTCAACAACACGTGTAAGACAATGTTACGTCCTGCCGCCCCTGGTACCACTTGCGGAGAAAATATGGTGAACTTTCTCATATATTTCAAAACTAATAAACTAAATGTAGAACATGGCATCATTTCAACCTACGAAGTGCGGGTTATTAGGTTTCTTTACGATGTTTATCATCACTGTTAAATCAATTGATATTTAATTGAATAAAATACACATAACACCGAAAAACCAGAGGCCCTGGTTTTAGGCCTTCAAGACTTTTAAGTAAAATAGCGCAGTCTTAATTTCTAGTCATAGATTACATCCCATACAAAATATACCTGAAATGTAAATTTTTGTCTACCCTAATGGTTTTTGGTTCCCATGTTTATTCAACAAAATAATCTTTTAAGTAACTCCATGTGAATAAGTCGACCTTAGTCAAGATCTCAATTGATAAGAATCCTACACAGATGCAAACTTTTGTCAATTCCCACTTTATTATGTAGGACATACAATATTTTAATTCAATTCATTTTTATTCTGTTAACAATATATTATATTCCTTTATAATACAAGACATTTGCCGTAATATTAAATGCTAATCTGATTAATCTTGACAGTGGTGTCAAAACCAAACGTGCGTGGCCCGCACTCCGTCCCCTGAGCCTCGCAATGGTGGTTGGGGGCCTTGGAGCGAGTGGAGCGAGTGCTCGCGCACGTGCGGCGCCGGCGTCTCTACGCAGTCGCGGGAGTGTAATAACCCCGAGCCATTGAATAACGGCAACTATTGCATTGGGGATAGGAGTCGGTAAGTTATTGTCATCGAAACATTTACGTAACCACCATCTACAATAAAGAATAGAACCTCATACCTAATTCGGTTTACTCCAAAGCAAAAGTCCGTCTTGCCAACATGTTTATACCCTTCATGGAATACGAGAAATACAATTAAAAAGATTAGATTTTGGATTTGTAGTTTCTAGGAATTACTTTCACTGTCGTAACTATTATATACTATAATTCCAATGTTTTTTTATTGTGAAATCTTGAAAAGCAAATGTGTTTGCATTTGATGTTAATTTAATACATTTAAGAGAAATGTAAATAAGGTATCTTAAAGATAGCAGTCTCTTAATCTCGCACTAACATCTCTTGAAACCAAATAAATGAAGTAGATTTAATTGAATAGTTACCAAAATTAGGGTCTAGAAAGATTTTCCTGCGTAAAAATGAATCGACATTTTATTTGATACACCTGTTATTATCTTTATATTAATACTAGTCGACCCGCCCCGGCTTCGCTCGGGCTCAGTTTACCACGTATAATACTTAGATTTATCAAAAAATAAATCAAAATATATATAAAAATAAAATTCAAAATATATTGTAGCTAATTAAAAATATTTAGGCGATGACGAAACATATTTTATCTTTATCCCGCAGGAACTCTTAATTTTTCGGGATAAATAGTAGCCTATGTCTTAATCCAGGCTATAACCTATGTTCGATGTATCTATGTGTCAAATTTCATTGAAATCCGTTCAGCCGTTATCGCGTGATTGAGCAACAAACATTTAAACATCCAAACATACAAACCTTCACATTTTATAATATTAGTGAGATAGTAAGATAACTGGCTCGTGCACTAGTTCAACCGCTCTTTAATATTTTACACTACACAATAGTAACCTAATCCTAAATGAATCGAGCCTCCGTATATACTAAACACAATTATAACCTTTAGGCGTATTCTTTAAACCCAGATACTTATAAACGATTAAATAGAGCTGAGTGGCATAAACAATTACTTTATTTTAGATTAAATATTACATTACACTAACTTGTAATCAACTAGAAAGAATAACCATTTCAAACAAGCGGTGGGCGATAATACTTACGAAGGAGGAGGCATTTTATTTGCAAATAATTAAATTTTGGTTTAAATAAAAAATAATGCAAGCTTTCATTATATCATTAATTTGTACAAATATTTATATCATTGCAGGTACAAAGTATGCAACACAGAGTCGTGTCCTATCAACGAACCGACGTTCAGGGAAGTTCAGTGCGCTAAGTTCAACAACATGACTTACCACAATGAAACTATCTCAGAATGGATACCATACATTGATCAAGGTTGGTTATTCTATAACATTATTATGCATTGGTTTTAGGTTAGTATGTTTGTACGTGACTGTGTTTAGTAATCGCAACAATCCAAATTCCTTGTTGAATTATGATAGTCATTGTGTAGTAAGAATTCGGTATTGCATATTAAAGTTAATTTTGCGTGTATTATTTTATTGTTATATCCTTTTAAGATTTTTTTAGTCTAAGTTTGACCTATTATTTATTTTTTATTTATTAAAACTTTATTATACACTAAATCTACCCAAAATAATATAAACAACAAACAGTACATAGATGATAAAGCCAAATAGCGTACAAAGGCGGACTTATTCCATGAAGGAATCTCTTCCAGCCAATCTTCAAAAAATTGGAAAGTAAAATAATAACAAAGTGTAGTGGGTGGGTAAACTAAATAAAAACTTTTATATTTAACGCTTATATTTCTACTTACTTATAATGTTTTTTTTTTATATTTCTGTGGAGAAGTCTTCTAAAAATACAAATATGTTTAACGTTTTCGGACATTAACCCGGACAAACATAAAAGTATCACAGATTTGGCACACTGAACTAATCACATCTGTGTCTAGCATGATTATTCGATCATTGGTTGTGCCAAGCATATTAAGTTTCACTAACTCATATGATTGTTCTAGATAAACCGTGTGAGCTACAATGTGTGCCTCGTGATGGGAAGGACATTGAGGTGATCGGCGTGTTCGTGGCGGACGGGACTCCGTGTAGACAAAGCATTGGAACTAGAGATATGTGTATTGCTGGTGGGTTGATTATAAAAATTAAATATCTAAATCCACTAATAAAAATAGAAATTTTATATGAATTTATTTTATGATCTCAAAAACCCATTGAAATAATAAAATAAAATAGACTTACATGATAAGTGCCAACTTCAACTGATTACTGATCTATTCATTAAAGGTGTATGTTATAAAGTTGGATGCGATTGGATAGTCAATTCTGAGGTTGAAGAAGACGAGTGTGGTGTTTGTGGTGGCAATGGATCAGCCTGTAAGACTGTGCAGGGCATTTATAACAAAGATACTACTAGAATCTCAGGATACAGTGAGGTAAGTTATCTTCAGTTAAGTTATTTTATAGTCAAACTCAAAAATATATTTATTTGTTTGAATGATCTAAGTATTTGAACAACTATAATATATAATGTAATTGATTTATTATATACAAAAGATATTTTGTCGAAATACACTGAGCAATGCAAGATTTGAATTCATTTTTAAAATTAAAGGTCGCCGTTATACCTGCTGGTTCAAGAAACGTGAAAATTCAAGAGAAAGTCAGCCCAGGCAACTTTATAACGATTGCGAGTGCGAAATCACGCAAAATATATTTGAGCGGAGCGAGGTGAGACACAGCTATATTTCTAATTTTAGTATCTAAGACTAATAAGGAGTACATTATCGAGTGTGGATTTTATTTTGATTTAACAAGGAATTTCCAAAGATAACTAGATGACGATTTACAGGAACCCCACTTTGTCGGAATATTTCGTAGCTGGAACTCAGGCAATATATGAAAAAGATCGCGATTGGGAGAAAGTGCGGATTAGCGGACCCCTCGCTGAAGACATTAAAGTTTATGTAAGGGAATTTAAAACCCATGATGTTTAACTAGTGACTTTTTGCTAATTTGAGTCACCGTTTATTTTTAAATTTAGTTTTAAACGAATTAATTATGATTATGTATGATATGGTTTTAGCAACGAATATACCGCGGTAGACATCGCAACCCAGGGGTTACATACCAGTACACAGTAGACCAGCCAAAGCAGAGTCGTTATACGTACAGACTGTCTGATTGGTCGCCGTGTTCGGTGACATGTGGCACTGGCCGCATGCATCGACATTACATTTGTCTTGATGAACATCACCGTAAGTAGCACAAATAACGATATTTTTGTATAATTTAGTGGATGATCAAAAACATAGGTGCTATTAGATTAATTATTATTTGCAGTTTTATTCTCTAAATAACTAATTGTTGTTTATTCAGGTCAAGTGGAAGTGTCGCAGTGCTACCACATCGAGCAACCGCGGCATGAGGCGCTGATGCAGCAGTGCCGACAGCCCGCCTGCACGCACTGGTGGGTCGGCGCTTGGCAACCCTGCGATCCTTGCCATATGCCGGTAGTAAAATTAGCTATTCAATTTAAATAGTTTACTTTTCACGCTATTTTTTTTTTAATCTTAATTATTTATCTACAGGGAGAAGCAGCAATAAAACACCGAAGCGTTCACTGTGTTAACAAAGTATCGAACAACGTAGTCGATGATTCGGAATGCGATCTGATATCTAAGCCTATAAACAACATAACATGTCCCGACGTGCCGGCCTGCTGAACAGAGGCTTTACGAACAAATGGAACTATTTATTGTTAAACGTTATTAAAATCCCTTACTCATAAGTTTGTTATTACACAGTTGACAAGAGGTAACGCATTGTGAATGACGAAAAACAGAATGAGTTTAGAAACCATTACAAAGGTTTCTATTTTGGCAAGTTATCGAAATGGTTATGACTTGAAAAGGTATTTAAGATATAGTAAAGCCACTTTTAAACATACGGCTTAGGAATGTGCTGGTGACATAGTAGGCATACTATATCGAAGAAAGAAATATGTCTTAATTTCCTAATACGTGAGAAAATGGTCACTTTGCCAATATTTTTATTAAAAATATTACTTTTGCGGAAGTGACTAGACATATACACGTTATCTATATCTAAACCGCGTATTTGTGGTGACTAGGTGAAAAGGACAATGCATTTTATGAAATGACAGATGCATACACACACGCGTCGTTCAAAAGACTAAATGTTAGAGTGTGAAAGTATGGGAGGCTAAGAAAGATGTTTTGTATCGTTTTGGATAAGCCCATCGAATAGGCATATTACCTATAGGTTAGCGATTACGAATGGTAACACATTTTAACTACTAATGATAACAATTTGTTAAAACGACTCGACGACGATGTTCGAATAGTTGTAATATTTAATAATACTAAACTAACATTCATTTCTTTCACAGTGTTAATTATAATGAGTAATTGGTTTTAATATCATTCCTAATCGCTCGCTCGGGGGCGATCTCGCGCACATGCGACACAAGATAGACCCATATTCGGGGTCACTTAGAGAGAAACCTCCAATGTTCACGTCAAGTACTCGAATAAGATCATGTTTGTGGAGACGTACGAATCTCGCTGGATAAGTACATGATGCAATGACTATACAATTACCACTTACTGCCATATTATTTAAGTTAAGTTTAACATAGTCTTCGCTTAGTTTTAACAACTAATAATGTAACATTTCTGTAACAGTATTAAAGTGGTGTATGTATTTATACAAACCGACGTGAAAATGTAGAATGTACTATGAAATTTGGACCAAAAATATTTTAGAAAACAATTCACGTTGCCATAATCGCGAATACTGCCAATATGACACTTGTATATTAAGTAATTTTTAAGATTTACTAATATGTATAATTTCATATTTTTATACAAATAAATACCATCTTTTCTTTTCAGACTTTAAAATATTATAATTACGTACATATATATTTACATTGAAATGAATATTTATTACCTAGTCATTAATGTAATGAGATAGAATGAATTTACTTGATATATATGTCCTTTTCGGATTGACTATTTCATTAAATGAACAATGAACGTTTTATATGTATAAAAATAATGAATAAGTTAAACGCCTACTACTATTGGAGCAAATGTCGATATTTATTATTAACAGCGTTGTTTGTGTCCTTTTTTTCAAGTGATTGCATAATGTATCTAG
>JAOPUB010000012.1:990366-1001419 GCA_027564055.1 Neptis clinioides
GATCATAGCGTGATGTTATATAGCCTAAAGCCTTCCTCGATAAATGGACTATCCAACACTAAAAGAATTTTTCAATTTGAACAAATAATTCCTGAGATTTGAGATGTATTTGGAGGTGTCTCATGCAAATTTTATAAATGGATTCGTCTTCGATATGATGCCTTGTTTTATTGTCAAGATATAAATCCACTTAAGGGTTAAGATAAACATAAAATCGAATTATGTCCTTCATTACAGAGCTTTATATGACGACGCGACGGTTCAAACCTCATAACATTTTTCTTCAAATTAATGTAGATCTTAAGACTGAGTTTTAAAAAGCAATTAGCTTCTTATTATATTTACAAGCATAATATTCTTGACTAGTTACATCCTACAATTTCACCCACGTTGATTATTATTATAGCGTAGAAACGCCTAAGCACCGTTGCGAAATATCGTTATAGACTTACCCGCCCTCGTTTCCTTGAGTAACATGGAACATTTCTACGTGCAAAATCCGAAACAATTTTTGACAAAAATTCTACCTGCCATTACTTTACTACTTTTAATAGACATTCAATTTATAATTTTAACATTATCTACTACCAATCTGAAATTTTTAGATCGTATATCTTAACACTTGGATTTTAAACTTCAGGTAAAATATGTATCAAAATAGTTTTTGTATTTCACACCATCTAAACTTTTTGAACACTAAAATTAACCAAACCAGTCAATTTAGAGTTTTCTCACTTAACTTAACCAAATCAGTCAATTTCGAGTTTTAGTGTCAATAACGAATTTCAATTTAATATTATATTTAACTAGTTGATTAGTTAAAAGTAGAAAATCATTTTAGCATTTCTCGCTTTTTAAACTTACCTTATTCTTCTAGAAATATTTCAAAAGTAAAATTAGCCTTTTCAAGTTTTAGCGAGACTAACAAACTTCAATTAATTTTTATATATAAGTTTTGTTATAAACTAGTAACTTTAAAAGAACAGAAACAACCTTAATACCTAATCTATGTATAATTTTAACTCCAAAAACTTTTGTTACATACAGAATTCGTCACATTTATTTATGAAACTGATACTGGACACTGATAATTGCAAAATCAATTTATAAATAGATATGACAGATTCTTATTAGTAAAACATTAAGCCTAAGCTGTGAAGTTATGAATATTTATTGAAAATTTAGATTCGGTCTTTAATCAGACCATTGGATTATACACACATCGCGTTTTGGGTTAGGAGATATTATTTGACAGTTATTAATTAAGCTACCAGAAGCAGTCTCAGGTAGCGATACTTTAACTTTATAAGGTTAGCTTTGCCTTCGTATAAGTCTGGTGTAGTATTTTTTTTTAATTTGAAATTTAAATACATTTACAAGCCACCTTTATATTAAATCTTAGTGATTTACTATTTCTAACGTAAACTCTTTGTCATATCTTGTAATGCAGTTAACGTTAACCCAAAAGTAAATATTAAAAAACAGTTTACATTACCAAGATTGAAAAAATATACAAAAATTCTTGCTTGATGGGTCTGTCATATTATTTTAATCTTACTAACATTAATCATGCGAAGTTTGATATTTGGATGTTTGAGTTTGAACGGGTTAACGGATTTTTAAAAGATTAACTATTCTGAAACTTTACAAACTGGATTAACACCTAGGTTACTTTTTATTCCGGAGTAATTAATAGTTCCTGTGAAAGTCAAAAATTAAAATTTTTTGGTTTAATAAAAAAATTAGTAAACATAGAAACAAATCTCGAATTTAATAAATTTTGGTTCCTTATATTTTATTTATTTAATGGTATTATAAAACAAACTACACGTCAAGTGATTATTGTGACTAACACACAAAATATAGTTATAGCTTATCTCCTTGAAGAAGTTGTCCTTAATTATGAAGAAATATTTTTTTATAGTTGTGGAGTGGGTAAAAAGATATTCATAGACTATATTAAATTAAACTGCATAATATATGAGTTTTGAGATGTAATGTAGTTTATTTCCTCCAAGTCAATTAGAGCTACACTTAGTTCAATGACAATTGAGTTTTTATAAACTCCACAGACACTCTATCATAAGTTTTTACTTAGAAAATGATTGGGTATCATAAATCACTCGACATTGAAGGTGTAAGTTACATAAGATTATTTTTATTTCACTTCTAATAAGCTTATTGTTAAAAACAACTAAGGACAAAAAATTTCTCGGTGTCCTTGTCAAAGTATTGTACATTGTTCTTCCATTTACATTTTAGTACTTACTAAGATGGATAGCGGAGTGAGAAAACATTTAAATATTTTATAAAAGTAGTAGTTAATCTCACAAAGAATTTCAGTTGCCATCTTCTTAAAGAAATATAGGGCATTACACAAAGACTTAAATCCAAAAAGTACTTTTTATAAAATTGTATTGATAATATGGCTACTTATTTTGAATGATTATTTTTTACTCCATAAATATTTTTTTTTTTTAAATAATGTAATTTATATTTAATAGAAAATGCCTAATGTTTTTAATAAGTAAGATCATCATTGAAATAATATTTATTTTCATTATTTTTTTTTTATAATTTGATATTAATTTAAAAAGTTCTGATATTATTTATATAATTATAGTAGGCAGTATATTTTGGATATATGAATTACTTGATTCGCAGCGTGATGTTACATAGCCTATAGCCTCCCTGATAATTGGACTATCCAATACAAAAATATTTTTCAATTCAAATCAGTAGTTCCTAGTAGATAAGCGCGTTCAAACAAACAAACTAACTCTTTAGCAATAAATAACATTTAAGTCTTCATTAATATTCTTTTTAATTAATATATTTTTAGAACTATAGTTATTGCTCATTTAATATTATATACATTTTCATTTCTAACATAAAAGAGCGCAATAATAATAAACTATAGTATAAGCGCAACCTCCAGACAAACCTCGGCGTTATATTTCCAATACATGATATACAATATTACATAAATCGATGAGTAATTTTATTGCAGAAGTCCTCTAAATCCTATTAGTCCAATTCTCATGATTTAAATTTTGGTACTTGTTAAACAGAGTGCAAACAAGCGTAGGCAACTCCTACAACTTTTATGAATGACTCTTCAACTTTGCCTTTCATTCACAGAATAATGTAGTACGCTGGTGTTTAATTTAAAATAGTCAAAAAGTTACGCTTGTTAGACTTTATAATTTACATAATGAAAGTATAGCAACGTAATACTTACATTACATGTTAATGTAAGAAGTACGTTAATGGTCGAATTTTAAGTAATTTAATTAATTAAAAGTAAATATTACTTTGTCTAAAATATACGTAAACGTAGGTTTTGAATAATAAGTGTAATAATATTATTCTACTAATATTATAAAATCAGAACGTTTTATAGAATGGATAGTTTAAACTTCTGATGAAACTTTACCTTAGTAATTTAGGTTATACATGAGATTAAAACATATACTATAAAAGAGCAAAGCTTTGGGCGGAAGCTAGTCAAATTATAATCAGCTACCAACTTTCCATAGCTTTGGTGTGTTGTATTAGGCTACAGATAAAAATTTTATTAGGATCATTTCAAAACTAAAATTAGACAAAACAATCCAGCTGTTCCCGAGATTAGAGAGGAGCCTAACAAATACTAATTAATTTCTATATATATACATATTTTTTTTGTATTGACAAATTCTTTTATTCTTTTTAAAATTTATTTATAAAATAAAGTAAATTCGGTTATATAAATTAAAGTCTTAGATGTAGAAAACTGTTACTTACGTTATTGCTCTTACAAAAATCATTAAATAAAGTAGAAAACAAAGAGGCAAAGTATTCAAAGTTCATTTCGAAATTTCACTCATGTCTTTAAACACGAATCTTAAGATGTTTTTATTTTGTGTATACATATTATAAGTAGTTGATTAATACTACTTTATTGTTATAATTTATTAATATTAAATTGCATTCAAGATAATTTAAGGTTGACTAAGTGCACCCTAACTTGAATCCTCTAATCGGGGACATCGGGAGTGAGGTCATGATGGCCCGCGCACGCTGAGATGCGCATACGCACGAGGACGCAGGATATTTTCCTATAAAAATGCCCCGCGACCCCTTCTGGTCACAGTTTCGACCAGAACGCGGACTCGGAAGGACATCAAGATGAAGCTGGTGAGTCCTTGGAAATAATTTGTGAAGTGAAAAAATTAATGTGCTAAAGTGCCAGACAATAAACGTTTTTGTGAATTTAAAGTTATAATAAATTTAGGAAAAGAACTGACCGACTTGACGTTTTAGAAATATATTATATAGATTTATTTTACTGTTATTTAAATAGTGATATCTAAATTGTAATGAATGGCACAAAACAAGGTTGCATTATAGTTTTCTTAATATTAAATTTTTTTCTACAAAACATATTGTTAATCGTGCCTAAATATGTTTTAAATAGAATTTATACTTATTTACATTATAAAGTTTGTATAAACTAATTATTTAACATTTTACAATTTTTTATATTTTTAATGCTCATAATATGACGATTTATATAAAAATTAATTTACAATGTTTTTTTAGCTCTTCGTGCTAAGTATCATCCTAGCATTTACGCTAGCTGAGGAATTTGAAACTTATCAACCGGTTGAGGACCTCGAAACGTCTGCATCGCAACAATATGTCCATCCGACTGGCAGATACAACCCTATTCCCCCAACTTCACCCCCTAGACCTTGGGAACCTCCTACCAACTATAATCCAATAAATACACCAGTGTCATCAAACCCTTATTTCCCTATTCAAAGTGATCCACCTCAAAATAACTACAACCAACCCGAGGATAATGAACCCCAGAGTGGCTATAACCAAAATACTGGCACACAAAGTTCGTGGAATAATCCACAGCCAAGTGCCCCATCAAACAGTTGGCCCCTAAATAACCAGCAAAATACATGGAACAATCCTCAGAATACTGGCGCCCAGAATGCCGGTGCTCAGAACACTGGTACTCAGAATACTTGGAATAATCCCCAAAATACGGGCTCGCAAAACACCTGGAACAAACCTCAAAATACAGGCTCCCAAAATACTTGGAACAAACCTCAAAACACTGGTTCCCAAAATACAGGATCACAGAATACTTGGAACCAACCCCAAAATACTGGTTCCCAAAACACCTGGAACAAACCCCAAAACACTGGTTCCCAAAATGCAGGATCACAGAATACTTGGAACCAACCCCAAAACACCTGGAACAAACCCCAAAACACTGGTTCCCAAAATACCTGGAACAAGCCTCAGAACACTGGTTCTCAAACAAGTGACAGCT
The DNA here is from genome assembly GCA_027564055.1 of Neptis clinioides. Lineage (NCBI taxonomy): Eukaryota > Metazoa > Arthropoda > Insecta > Lepidoptera > Nymphalidae > Neptis > Neptis clinioides. The sequence continues at coordinate 995,699 of JAOPUB010000012.1, forward strand.
GGAACAACTGGAACAAACCAAGCCAACCGGCAACCTCGAGCACAACTCAAGTTTCAATTATTAAGAACGAACAAACCCTAGGAGAAGATGGCAGCTACAAATACGAGTAAGTTTTTTGACATTTATATGCTATAGGATTTCAATTATTAAACTCTAATTCTAAACGAATGTTCTAAAGTAACTCTTGTAGTCCATAATAATATCTAGAATTACTGCAAAACGACACCAACTTCTATAAAATAAAATTAAACTCGGTAAAAGGTCTCGGGTCTTCATAAAAAATCATCTTTGACGTCCTTTTTGACCTTTCCTTACTTTCACGAGTAATTATTTTCAACCTATTTTTACTCCTCTAAGTGTATCATTTTTTGAAAAATTAGACTCCTTTACAGAAATTATTATAACAAACTTTTTAATGCATACAAAAGTTTCAGTGAAGATAAAATTAAGTACTCCGTGTTTTAAGCTCAAATATAAATGAAAAAAGTTCTTAAAATTGTATGCACCATTAATCTTGAAGCGACTTAGTTGTTCCTTTATTTTTACCTGAACTTATTTTGCACAAGGTTAGTACGGAATGGTCTTTGTAGCGTTCCTTGATACACGTTATCGAGATGGCTTGACCCTCTTTCATGTTAATTTATTGAAGGCATTTCAAATACAGAAAAAAGGTAACCCGTTCAGCCAAATATGCAATGTCAATACCCCTAAAAGTTTATATTTACACGAGAAGGCAATACACTTTCAATAGCTTTTCGATTGGATGACAAAATTTACAATTCTTTGTATCAGAAGTATTGATTTTTCGTAAGCATCAGAAACAATAAAATACTAAAAAAAATCATGAAATCCTATAAATAATAATTTTTATTTAACTAATTTATTTTTTTATTTCTGTTTATAACAAACAGGATGCAAAAGATTCATTGAATGATTTGAATTAATTTATAGATACGATAAGCACTTTAATAGTAATAAAATGTTATTTATATGTTCGCACAAAATTTGGGTTTAACGGTAAACCGATCAACATAATAACATTGCTACTAAAATAAACATAGAACCTGTTAATATTTTATTGCCAATCTAACTGTTTCGACCTAAAATTTTGCATAATTAGATTCATCCTAAAATAACGTTCCATGGAATTTTATAAACCCACGCCTTTTAGTCCGCATGCAATCCTCTTTTTATTTTTGTAACATTGAACTGCTTATTTGGTATACGCTGTTCAATATATCGATCAGCCATCTTAAGTTACGGGTCCATTGTTTATATAATGAAAATTCATTTTATATTTAACCGTTTTGTTTTTAGATAGTAGTAATAGTTTATTTATCTTAAATACATAGTTGCAAAATATTAAAGAGCTATTTTATATTGACGTCTCAAGAATTAAGCATTAATTTCCAATATTAATTATTGTTGAATTAATAATTAATATTTATTTAAAAAATTCTTAATGTTCGTCTTCACCCACTATTTTAAACGTTCCGTATTATATCGCGTAATAAATAAAGATACGATTCAATAGCTTAATAAAAAATTTACGTTATATTACGTCATATTTCTAGATACGAAATTGGGGATGGAACTCATGTCGGTGAGGAAGGTTTCGTCAAAAACCCTGGAACCGATCAAGAGACCATCGTCAAAAAGGGCTTCTATTCTTATACTGGAAGTGACGGCAAAGTGTACACTGTGACGTACTGGGCTGATGAGACCGGATATCACGCTGAGGGTGACCATTTGCCTAAGGCACCTCCAATTCCTCCAGCGATTCAAGCGTGAGTACTCTTGGATAATTAAGTCAATCATAAGCATGACCATTTTAACTAGCTTTGAATAATTATTTGAAACAAGTAATATAAAATACTAAATAATTAAACAATAATCCAGTTTACAGTAACAAAAAACAGTAGCCTTAAGAGCTTCACACCATTAACAATGACAGAAAAAACATTCAAAAATAAAATATTGAGAATCATACAAAATAACGTTAGTTTGCAAAAAAGATAAATGTGAATCTGTTAATGATGTTATAACAGTCTCTAAATAAAAATTTATTGCGTTTTAAGTCACGCTGTTAATTATGAATATAAAAATAAAATGTCAATATTTGAATTCTTATTTTATTTTTATATATTAAGAATATTATCAATACCATGTTAAACAGTTGATAGGCTGAAATAATTTCCGATTGGTTTAATAACTAACCTCGGGTACTTTTTTTGAGAGCAGGTCTCGGCAGCTAAGCTTCGCGACGAGCTACGTTTTAACCACTCCTCATTGAAGGAGGCTATACTCGCAACCATCCAAGATACCTCTGATGTGGAAATATTCCTTAATACACAAGGGCCAGATCTAGTGCAGAAGGTAAAACAAAAACTCAAACTCATAATATTTTATTTCAATTAACCCTTTTGCAAAGTACTTTTGAATCGTCAAAATTGGTCAGTCAGTCAGTTCGTCTGAAGCTCGCATTACATACAACATAACATTTTATCGGATCAATCAGAATCAGAATCATGATTACAGTATTTGCCTTGCAGCTGACTCGCGAGTTCGCCGAGCGCATGGGCGGGCGCCTGCAGGACTACGTGGCAATGGTGGCGCGCGCGGCGCGGGAGGAGGTGGGGCGCTGCGGCCCGCTGTCGCACGCCTTCAACTCCACCCGCGACTCCGTGTGCCGCGCTGTACTCATGCCAGTGGTGAGAAATCATTGATTATCTATTATTCAATGACACAATCCAGTGACTACACCGGTATTTTCGTACGTCGACAGAATGGTTTTTGGATCTCTCTTTCGTGGTGCATGATACTGTTTGTGCCGCTGCTGATTGTGGCGCAGAAGCTGGCGCGGCTCTACAAGCACCCCGACCCCTACCCCGGACCTCTCGTGGAGGCGTACGTACCACATTATATAACTACCACATACCTACACAAAAATACACACGTAACTGCAACATACAAGAGTCTTAGAAGTGACAGATATATTACTAACCATAAAGAAGATACTACTACTGAAATTTGATAAATTGATATTTTACACAAGTACACATAGCTTTAAAGATTCACACATAAATGATTATAGCTTGTACTGATGACACAATGACATGACTTTTGTTACATATTTTTGATTATATTTATATAAATAAAGTCATGTCGTTACAGAAGGGTAAAAGTTACTGCACCTGTGACAACATCAGATGCAATAACTTTACTGTCTTAAACTGGTTTATTAAAACAGAATCGTTACTCTAATAGAAATTTTAGATAAATTGCACAGATACAAATACAATTCCTACTTGTGTAAAGATTTGCTTACATTATAATGAAAATTTGATTTATGCAATTTATTTATGTGGTGACGTTTACAAAGTTGTAGACGTCACTATTGTAAGCGTAAGACGTCATTCATATACCATTGTTATACTTATTTTGGAATTGATTGCAGTAATGTAACATTTCAGAAAGATACTGCATTCGATCCGTTACTGTGTTTCTTTTAACTTTTTTTATAATTTAAAGTTCCTTTATTCTGTTTTCTTTATAATTTTGAGTCTGTTTTCCTTCGTTATGTAATTTTGTCGATGTGACTTATTTGGGTTTGTCGTGCACCCTCATTCCTATAGTAGTGAATGGAGCCCCTTATTTTATTATTTCAAACGCACCCATTGGTCTTACATGTTATGTTTGGACCGATCGCATTCGAGAGAGTGGGAAAAGTATTTTAATTTAGAAAACCAAGTTGAAACGTTGTGAAGGGGAAATCCCGCTCTCTCGTCTGACATGCATATTGCATATGACCGCAACCCAATGTTAAATTTCATTTAGCAGCACGTCACTGTGTGGTTGAAGAGCCTATAGCGCGACGCTTTGAACACATCATCATAATTCATATAGAAGCCTCATATTAAACAAACACGTTTATTGGCAACAAATTATAATCTACAATAATACTAGAATGAAGGCAGTGTTTTAGTTGGGGGCACAACCTTAATGCGTTGTTTATAGTTTAGCTACGATATAGTTTTTATGTTACTTCTTCAAGTTATTTTTTTACTTTATTTAACTCACCGCCATTCTAATGTTAATCTTCGATGTAAAGCATCTTAATATATAATCCAGTTTAGCAAAAAAAATATATATATAATAAATCTTCTAGTTTCATTAGTAAAAAAAATATTTTTCTATTTATTTTTCAATATAAATAAATACAATAAATATCTCCTTATAAACAAATATACTTAGTTTATTAAAAAAATATTTCTAGTAAACACTAGAAATTATTTTGTTAGATTGATATATTGATAAATTCATAGATGGATAAATAAATAGATTGATATTTGAATACATGGATAGCCTAAAAGATGGATAGATTAATAGACTGATAGATGGATACATTGATATATGAGTAGATGGATAGAATAAAAGATGGATAGATTAACAGATTGATAGATTAATAGATATAATTAATATATCTATTAATAGATATCTATTAATATGGATATATTAATAGATGGATATATTGCTATATGAGTAGATGGATAGACTAAAAAATGGATAGCTTACCAGATTGATAGATTAGTAAATGGAGACATTGACATATGAGTAGATGGATAGACTTACATACAGAAATAATAATATTAAATTCATATAAATCATATCAAATATAATATACAACATTCAAACCAAAAATAAAACGAGGAGTCAACAAAAACTCATAAATCCTTTAAAGATCTTAATAAAAAAGCAAAGGAAATAAAATATTAGACTTGGAAGTAAGCTGTCGAACCACAGGCTGTATTCTTCGTATTTATAATACAAATATGGACTGTATTGAAATGTAAATAAGATTGAGTTTCCAATGGACGGATGAAGTTTCCAATAATTGAATTAAATTTTCTTAAAAGAAACTTATAGGGGTGAAAAGTACGCAGTTGACTCGTTCAGTCTTTTAAAGTTTTGATTTATCTTATTATACTTTTGTATTTTATTTCTGGTTTTATCGCTTCCCTGAGGAGGTGATACTTAGTTCTTTAAGGGGTGATTTCTAGTAACTGTGGATTAATGGAGATTATGTTTAATATTCACTACCATGTCCATTTTGTCATCAATTTTAATGCTCATTCATTTTATTCTCCCGTTTAAGGAAAATAATATTATAGGGGTTCTCTGTCACCCCTAAGTATGTTTTTGGGTCCTTTCATGACCTTGATGATATCCTTTGTCCTTTTCTTTTATAAAAAAAAGTTTAAAAGATTAAGATATTTTCAAAACGGTAAGTTTCTTCAGATTTTTCTTTAAAAAACAATATTTTAAAAACATTTAATAAAAAACAGAAGGGGTAGCTCTGGTTTTGTATCGGTGTTTTTTTTTTAATTTTTTTAATGGTAAATAAAGATCAAACGAGCTGTTAAATGTATGTATTAATCTGTAATAAACGTGTATATGTATGTATGTATTTAAATATAAATGTGTACGTGTATACAATGCTAATGTTGAACATGTATAAGTATGCATATGTATATTTTGGTATATGTATATAGTTTTGTAGGTATGTGTATAAGTATATATTTTATGCCATTATTGACCAATACTTCTAAAACTAAACTTTGTCGTAATGCATTCGAGTTAAGTTAGTTTAAGAGTTAAGTGAAATATTTAGGAAATAAAATTCATTTAAAAAATTATCCGAGACAGGATAAAAGCAGCTTT
>JAOPUB010000012.1:1015738-1028413 GCA_027564055.1 Neptis clinioides
ATGAAGGCTCTGCCGTCCACTACCTATTTAACTGTTCAAAGCTCCTACATCCTCTCTATGACGTTCTCCGTCCTTTGAGTGTTAAATGTTTGTGTTTAGTCCATTATGAAAATTTTATGTAGATATATTAAATCTAATAACATTAAATTATAAATAACAATCTGTTATATTTAATTATTTTATGGTGTGTATTTTTTGTTGCAGATAGTTCACTAACAAACTCTACCTATTTTTCATGTAAATATAGTCATATTAATGTCAATATCTTTCTTTTAACCGAATTATAGCTTGATTCGACTGCTTTCTCTATCTCACGTGACATTGGCGGAGTTAAATGTGCTCAACTGGTGCGCCTAAAAGCCATAAACCTAAATTGAATTGAATAATGCGTCAAGCGATTTCACTTTTGTAAAGACCAGTATTCTGGAAGCAATGTTGAGTGCCATCACTTGATATTTATCAACAACGCTAATTGAAAACTAATCATTTATAAATGACATAAGTCAGTTTATGAAACATACATTCTGTTGTGTCTTGCTTGTAATTGAAGCATCATTTTTCAAAATCATTTAATCAAGCATAGTTATAGCTTCCGCCACGTAAGTATGGGTTGGATCTTGAATGCAAAGACGTAAATAAACTTATTTGGCGGCTGCTATACCACTCAGTCTCTCCATATGCATAAAACTAGCAGAAGATATTATGTACATGAGTACATTCAAAACCAAATCAAAAAGGATGGATACTAAACTTATTCGAATTTGACAAATGTAACTCACTTGGTTATAACAGTTTTTAATTTTTCAATTAAATCAATGATGCCAAATCAGGAGTTTTACCAATGATGATGATGTTAACTGAAACTCCGTCTACTAAATGTTGTATGGTTTAGGGACAGAATCGATTTAAAAAATTATTGGCTTACGTAAGCTACACTATCAACTTCTTGAACTTGTAAAAATGTGTAATATGGCTAAAATATTTGCATTACCACATACCCTCTAATCAATGTTTCTACTTATGGTCACTTAAATTCTTAGAAAGAATGTTAGTATGTTTGCACGTACATATCTCCTGTGCACTTAGTTGATTTCACAAAACAAGATTTAGTCCAAATATTTTAGTCATACTAGATCATTGGAGTTTTTTAACTTTTTCTATATCTTATGAATTGTATTGCATATATGTATTTATTAATAATATACCAGATGAAGTGGATTATTTCATTATTGCTTAAACTATTAATTTTTAATGCAAATTAATTAAGGGTCCGCAGAACAGTGTACATTTTTTCTAGGTGCTAAAGCCATGGTTGTGCGCTATTTTGGTTTCATCACAATATTTATATATCTTTTAAACAACGTTAATAATATGAGTGACTAATTCTACATCTGATCTAAACGGATGACTCAAAACAATCGGCTAATGTGAATCATTCATTATCTCGTGACTAAAGCTATTTATGAATTACATTAAACTTTAATATAAAATTCCTAAATACCTAATATGCTGGAGAGATACATACACCTTGGATATGGCAAACAACTATTTTATAAAATTATAAACCACTGTATTGCCGTTTTATATTTACTCTCATCGAGTATGTTGACTGAAGATAGTGACATATCATTCTAATTTACTATTTGTTCTGCTTTTTTAAAAGAACCATTATGTGAAGTTAAGTGAGATAAATGACACTTATATAATTACGCGCCTTTGCGTTTTTTTTGTTTGTAAAACCTGAAAATCAATATAAAACGAACGAAACTGTCAAATAATAGATAATATAGTTTAAAATAATGGTTATAATATTTATAGTGAGCGTCATAATAATGTAACATTTATCCATCCTTAGTGATAAATATGAATGGGAAAAGAATTACCGCTCAATCTCCTCTGTGTTGTTTTTTCATTATAGATGACACTGGCAAATTTTTTTGTCTTTAATGCATTAGTTATTAAAAAAATAGAATGGAAAAAGGTTGAAAGTGTTTATTTTTAAAACTTTATTATAGATTATTCTTTTTCATATTGAATCGAATGTGCAATTAATTAAACTTTTTTGGCTTTAAGGTTTAATTATGTTTTAATTTTTAATGTACTTTTCTTAGATAGTGCAATGATATTTTTTTTCAACTTTTACAAAATACCAGAAACTCAAATAATTGAGCGCATAGGAACATATACTCTTTCATAATTTAAAACATTTCATCATGTATTTATATTATATCGGTATTTAGATTCATAGAGTTAAACAGCATTTTTATAATCTGTACAATTCAGTAACAATTTAGAAGCGCACAGCCCTAATATCTACTGTACTATTATAATATCCTGTTCTATTATAAATATAAAGTATTATTTAGTAATCACTTCATAGTAAATCTATAGATTTCCTTAATAGTAAATTTGCAACTTAATAAAAATCTATCCTAAACTAACCTGTAATATTTTACTTAAAATATTTGTAATAAAGTATCTTTGAGGTATTAATTCACAGATTATCTTAATATTACCGAAACTGTATGTATTTCTTAAGAATTATCTATATTTTCTAGGTTTTATTTCTGGTAACATCAATACATAGTCACTGGTACAATGAAAACAAACGAATTATGATTTCACGAGTTTTGTTTAGCTTTAAGTTTGGTTTATTGTCATTAAGTTATTGTAATACCAATCGTGAACAGACAGCCTGAGAATTATGCTATGCAATCTAACTTTAAGATTTCTTATCAAAACGCGTTGGTTCAAAACCTCCCTTTTTTTAAATTTATTTTTTTATGAAGAAAACACCAAAACCTACCTTAAGACACCACCTACAGTCTCTTTTCTTATAGTTAGATTTTTTGGCAATGGTCATTGTTTAGAGGTTTTGAACCAACACGTTTTTTTATTACGACCTTTTAAGTGATACTTTTTTTATTATTTTACTACAACTTTACGATCAATTTGTGATGAATTTCTTTGTATATGAATATATAAGCGTCGCGATGTATTCGCGTACGGCGCTGCACAATTGTTGCAAATAGATAATTTCAATTAAATCTGTAAGAGCAACACAACGTTGTGTTGATTAATTTAAATAAAATTTTAAAAATCATATTTTTTTATTTTTAGCATCGTCCTCGTTCTCCTTACAATTTAAGTTCTGTCTTGGTGCTGCGCAATCTAAATAGATGAATTTGCGCCAAAGCACATAGTGATAGAAAGGTTACGGATACACAAAAGTAGCTATATATTATAATTATGTTAAAGAAAATACAACAAAGGATCTCTAATATCAATTTGAACAAAGGATTGCGTTCATGTCTAGTCTATCTAGAATAGTAAATTAAAATTTTCGTGATTATTATAATTCTGATTACATTTAATACGCGTATTATTTTATAGGGTCCTCTTGTCTAGTGATATCACAACATTGATGCTACTCAGTTAAGGTACTGTGAGTTATGACTAACGTTGTTTTATATAACCTATGCATATCCAATTTTCGTGATGACGTCTGACGACTTTGACAGTGACACTGACGTGATATTGTTATCAATTTATGGCTAAAGTTTTTGATTAAATAAACATTAAAACTAAAAGAATTCGGTACTTATTGTACCATGGAAGCCAAAGACGTGTGTATAGAAATAGAGAACGATGAGTTTTACAGCAAGTTCTTGACAGATACAGTGAAGCCGCTCACCGGAGAGAACATTTCGGTAACAGAACAAGTCACTAAACTAACACAAGCTATTGATAGACTTACCAAGAGCCTGGAGACGCAGGTGCTTGCTAAACATAACGATTTGTTAACCCAGGCGAGTAACATATCCGACCTAGAATCTATACTGGAAGCCGTACGCGCCCAAGTCCAAAGCTTACTCCAACTCGCACAGAAACTTAAGGACCGCATCCATAAACCTTTCTTTGAGCTACAAAACCAAACAGTAATGCTTGAACGTGTTCAAATAACATGCAATCTTCTTCGACATGCAGCCAAAATTCTGGCTCTGTGGAGTAAACTTGACACTGTAAAAGATAACCCCTCTAAAGAAGCAATGATTCTATTTGAACTAAATGAATTGATTAGCGATTATGATTTTGAAGGTATAACATTACTTGATGATGTTTTGAAACAAGTAGACAGTCGGAGGAAGGATTTGTTGTTGAGTTCTACTGAATTGTTGCAGTCTAGCTTACTTAGTGGTGATAAGACTAAGTTATTACAATGTTTCAAAGTGTTTCACAATTTACAATGCACTGAAGAACAAATTAAAAATACTGTGGAGTCCATACTGAGAGACTTAAGAAAGGAAATCAATAATGCTCTCAATGTGCAAATGGTTTCCATTGAAGTTAAGAAATCAAGCTCTGGTCGCATTGCTCCAGGAAAGGCCAACATAATGAATGCTCAAGATTTTAAAATCAAATTATGGGATAATGTTGAAAAGTTGTTCAAAGTAGACATGTACAACAGCTGCATGAAGGTGATTATGTTGCAAAATGTTGTAAATGAATTGCATGCTATTGGAAATTTCAGAAATATTGCAAAAAATTTCTGGAATGAGTTGTCAGTTATATTCAGTAAGGAGTTAGAAAAGAGTCCAACATCTGTAAGCCAGTCAGTTGAGATTGATTATCCAAAACTACTGAAATGTTTCAATGATCTTCTTTCTCGGTTGAAATGTAAAAATTTGGAAATGAATAGGTCATGTTTAACTAAATGGGAAAACTCATTTTTATCTAAATCTTTAGGCAAGCTTCTAGAACCAGTCAGAAGCATGTGGCACTTAAATCAAGTCCCTACCATGGACCAAATCGACAATGCAGTCAGAGTAATAGCAGAGGCATTAAGTATATCCCTGGGAGACAAACATCTGAGTATAAGTTTAGCAAACAGTGTTGCTAAAAGTATTAAACAGATGAACATGGAAGCCGAACAGAGGCTCTCGATGGAAAGTGATGTAGCCCAGATTATAGAAGCACCAACAAGTTCCCAACAGAAAAATGCAGATTTATGCAATGCCTTATACTACTTTTCATCACAAATTAAAAGAGTTCTTGTAAATATGAACTCAATGCTGCCACCAGAGAGTGTACAAATTGTCCAAAATAGCTTAAAGGGAATATCAAGTCTACCTGTCCTAAATCTATTTGCAGAATCCATTAAGAATTCTTTGTATCTAATTCTGATGACTATGCATGATGAACCAGATTTGATAAGAGCCGATGATCCTAGTAATAGGAATATTTCGTGTTCTCCTTACATGAAAGAGTTGCAGCACTTTGTGTCGAGATGTAAAGATATATACTTGTCAATGTTCACTGAAAAGACTGCACTAAATGAATGTTGTGTGGAAATATCAAAGGCATGCGTGGAAAGATTTATCCAGCATGTGTGTAATGTCAGACCATTGAGCAAATATGGGCGTGCAAAGCTACAAGCTGATTGCAGACATTTAGAGACTTCTCTGTCTCCTTTGTTGAATGATATAACAGAATTAGGTGATCATTATCGTCAGTTAAAGGCTTTGAGTCTGCTTCTCGAAAAATCACCTCAGGATATAGCCAAAAGCCAGCATGAGGGAGCAGCATTGCCCTATTCATTAGTTATGATGTTTTTATGAAATATAGTAAACAAGTCAACAAAACCTGGTACAAATTCGTAAATCCCAGATTTCGTGACATTCGCCCCTTAGCGTTTGTCTTAGCGAGATTTACTGGAACTATTTGTTTTCAACTTTGCCAATATCGTTCAAAGTTATTTACACGTTATTTAACGCTTGTATTTTACGAAATATTTTCACTCGTAAATAGTTATATTAAAGCTGTAGGAAATTCAGTATTGAATAATTTGGATAGACAAATTATGCTTATGCAAATTATAAGCAAGATACATTATAAAAATTGTATTTCAAACAAATATACTCAGTATTTAATGAGTATATATGTAATGTATGTATATGTAATGAGCTTTCGACTAAGCTGATCAGATGTTTTTCTGTGGAGTTAAGATTTTATCTGCAGCTAAGGATGAGTAAAATTAGTCCTGGTATTGCAGTTGTACTTTCGCCAAAACCTATGAAGACTAAGATTAAATCAGCAGAACTAGACGAAAATATAAAAAAAATCTGTTGTAATTATGAGCTAAAATATTTATCATAACGTCTACGTTACAATAATATTTTTTTGTATTTCAAATTCCAGTGACGAGTAAAATTGCGTTTGCAGTATTTTGAAGTCCAAGACAAGAAGCCATATCAAGACCGAAACAAAGACTAAATAAGCAATACAGACCAAAATCAAGTTTGTCCTAGACTTGGTCTGTGTTCTAGTTTTACAGCGCCATCTCATAGGATCTCATCCCATCGGAGTTAGATAATTATTAGTTATGTAAATCTCTATGAAAATATTTTATGGTAACAAATTTCTTGTTATTCAGTTTAAATTAAAAATATAATATAATGCATTATTTGTGTGGTTAAAATTCTAAATTCGTCTTTAAGGAAAAAAATTGGTAAATCTGCTAGCCAGTACAGACCAGGTACAGTCATAATAATCCTCACATTTTTTAACATTATAACGAAGTGGAACTTCGTGTAATTTATATTTCTAAACCTGTTGCAAAGGTTCATGAACCTAAAATTTAGTTTTAGGGAAAACCCTTTGAATTGTACCTTTTCCAAAATATAGCAAGAGTTTTAGGTTTTATAAATAATCATCATATAATTTAGTTGTTTTATTAACAATCCGAAGTAAGAAATAGCTGTGACTTGTGACGTGGCGAATGATGTGATAAATAACTTAGGAAACTTCTAATGTACTGTCAAGAGATATGATGTAATTTTTTTATAACTTTACAAGTAGGTTTCTTAAGTGTTTACTGTTAGATAATACTTTGTCAAGGCTCATTCCTATAATTTTCACCAAATTCTCTCAGCAAAAAGAAGTCTAACATAAGTTCGATAGGGCATAGATTAAATGTAGTTTATTCTAGCCAAAATGCCCAATTTCTTATATATTTAAATTAGTAAATTACGTACTAATTTTAGCTATATGAAGCCTCTTATAAATAAACAAATAAAACTATATGTGCACAGAAACATCATCATAGGTTTGCACCTTCGTTAGTAGATGTAACGAAACACATATACATTATACGTGATATATAGATAATCGAAAGCAATAACATTAAAGGGGATCTTCAATTTACCTTCAAAATATCGATGATGAGAGTGTACCTACGAGCTATGTATGAGCCTAGGGACAGGGGACGAATGTCATCACAGCGATTAATTAGTGGAAAATGAACATCGCACCGTTCGACATTTTCAATTACAGCTATCCGAAACAGAACTTGATTACAGAATGGCCGAAGGGAATAGCCGGGGCATAATATGGGCGTAATAAAGTTAAAAACTACGGTGAATTATTTAAAATCCATGGCAACTATATTATCAACAGATTAGCGAGCATATTATGAAGGTAAATTTCAAATAATATTAACGTTATTATTATTGGTTGCCACTGTTTAATTGTACACATTAGATTTACACTCATACTATCATTGTATCCTTTCAGATATTCAAAAATTGCCTGGAAGAGATACCGAAATAAGAGATTCGGAATAAGCCCGCATTTGTACACTGCTATTTTTTATTTTATTTATTTTGCTAAATGTATGTTATATTTTTGTGTACAATAAAGTTCTGCAACAACAACAGCAACAACAACGTGATGATCAAAGGAAATATCTAAACTATCCCTTTAAAACATAAAACTGTTCTTCAAACGGTTTTTGAGCACAATTTATTCCTGGATACTTCAGTTTTTTTTAATATTTAAATACTATTAACAATTGCTCTCACTCTATATCAATCTACTACCAAAGAAGAAATTTAGAATGAACCATAAAAAATAATTTTAATGAAATTATTAATCGCTATCTATAAAATCTTGCATTGTCTTAAAATCGCCTTTTAAGGTTTCATTGAACTTTGTTAAAACCCATAAAACAGTATTTTTAAAAGTGAAATGAAGTACAGTTAATTGTTAGGGCGTGTAAAGCCGGCGGTTATAACTTGCAATTGAGATTATCTGCGGTCTGGAAATACAATACGTGTGAAGTACAAGGTTTTTTATGTGAATTTGTTCGTATACATTATATTTTGATTGTTGTCATTAAAAAATTTATAAAGAGACCCCAGTATTAAAGGGACTTTAGAAGGGCCAAGAACCTTTATACTAATATCTACACTTGTAAACGTAGATTTATCTATAAACATATTACAACTAGTCGACCTGCCCCGGCTTGGCATGGATGCAATTTACATATAATACTTAGATTTATCAAAAAAAGTTAATTCTTAATATATTGTTGCTAAATAATTCTCAGGCTCTTCCGACACTTAACATATTATCTTTTTTTATCTTTATCCCAAAAGATAAATATCTGAATATTTCCGGGATATATATAATCCAGGTTGTAAAGTATCTGTGTGCCAAATTCATTAATCTGTTCAGCCGTTTTCGCGTATTTGAGTAACAAACAAATATCCAAACTTTTACATTTTTAATATTAGTAAAATATGTGTTAATGTTAAAAGATAATTCTCACCAATCTCAATCAAACCAATCAAAATCAAAAATACAATTTATCGAAAATCTCTGTCATGTACTTGCTTGACTAGCCTCTACAGAGGTCTATAACTACAGAGGTTTTATTAAAAGTGAAATATTAAAAATAATCCGCGGTGTATAGTGTATTATATTTTAAAAATTCCACAATAATTTTTGCACAAATCTTCCTATTCCTAGATACTTTTTTCTTCTTTTTGGTTTTATTTTAATAATTTGGTAATATGAATAGCAAGAAGTAGTCTTCGTGCTAATAAGTTTTGGATACGACCTCTGTTTTATAATACATTCATTTTAGATTCTTATACTCTCTATTTAGTTAGACCCTACTCTAAGATTACTGTATACTACAACAACATAAATCTTTTAATTTTTCCAGCATAACAGGGTGGAAACACTGTTTAACCTCAAAATGGAATTACAAAACGGTGAATACATCAGTCTAGCCGATTTCATTAGGCAAGGAACATCTGGCGCGACGCATTAGTATGTTGATGAGGCGATCCCGATCGGAGGGATAACGTGATTTATATACGGTGCGAAGCTAATACTGAAATAAAATTAGTTATATTTTATCGTAAATATTTAATTAAATAAAATACATTTTTAAGAGAAAAATAATATGGTTATTTAACATTTATTTAAAAGTACCTACATAATATTAATATAAAGTTTTATTTAGATCCCATACATCAAATAATAAAAAAATTGTATCACTGGACTCCTCCTGAGATGCATAGAGACTGGACCATATTTGATTACACTTTTGTGTATTAAATGGGTTTTTAGATGTCTAAAATTAGCAATTGGATGGCATTTTTACAAAACAGATAAAAGATATGTAAATTCCCAATTTAAGTGATTTTTGTCTTGATTTACTTAGGTAAATTTTTGAGAATGATAAATTTCAGATTCCGAAAATTGCAAAAAATAACAATTCGTCTATCTCAGTGAAGCGAGTGCGGGTCGGTATTGGAAGAATCGAACATTTTATTAAAAAATCAATCAAATCATTTACTTTTTGAAATGTTGTTTCTGAAATAAAAGCGAAAGCAATTTACAATATAAGTTAAACTTTCACCCCAAAGATTATTATACAAGTCTAATTCTTCTCACATTTCGTTTGATAGGTTGTCGTTGACCGCGTGATATAATTGATAGGGCAGATTACATTACAGCCGCCCCTGCTCAAGTGAGCATCCTGCAGATAATTTATGTCCCAATATCACGCCAGGCCATGCCAATACTTCAATACATTATGACAAGGGGTATTTTAAGAGCAGATTATACGTGTAAAAAAACCAAAGATATAAATAATTACATTATGACATCACTTTTTTGTTATGTTCATCACTGTGGTATGTAGAATCTCCCACATTATATATTTTTATAACAAACCTACCGATTCGTCCAGGCTAAACTGAAATATTTAAAAAAAAAAATTCTACAAACAGCGTAGCCTATTGATTTCAAAAGAAACGCTTTGTAAAAAATAAATTTTGATCACTGATCATAAAATATTAAATTCCCAGACTTTTAAATTTGAGGTGAACGCCATCTATTTTAAAAGTATCACTAACTCGAAGATATTTGCCTAACTCGTACAGACAGCGCCATCTAGCGTAGAAGAGCAATAGTAGGTTGGTGCAAACTGCAAACAGTTTTTAAATATTAAAGCTAACTATCACTAGATGGCGCTGGTAAGCAGAAACATGTTGAACTCAACAGAGATATTTTAAATACAATAGATGTAAAGGAAACATGATAAATATATAAAAATTGCTATTTTTATGAATAGACAGTATAAAAATTTGAAATTAATATAAAATTATTTCAGGTATAAAATAAATTTAGTTCTTAACAGATTTTGTTTCCCATTTTTTCATCTTACTTTCCATTTACCTTCCTTTATTGCCTAAATTTTAATTATATTGCAATTATTAATCATTTAAGTCTCTGTTTGAGTCTAAATGTCCACCTAAGCTTTATATAAAATATTATTGTGTATACATAAAAAGTGTCTGTTAAATTTTAATAGGCATTTCGTTGTTATAAAAAAATCTATAAAATAATAATATTTTACGCAACTGGTAATTACTAAATATCGTTTAAGTCATTATAACTTTCATATTGCTTAATGGCTAGATTGTTAATAGGTTCAATTAACTAATTGTAGGTTTAAAAAAATTGTTATCTTTTTATTCTTGCATACGCAATACTTATGATACTAATAGAAAATATAAATATTAGATAACATTTATATTTTGTTTATTTTAAACTACGCAATGGATTTTAATGCAATTTTAATCTAAAACAAAGTTATATTTTAGTTATATATTATATTTTATTAACACGTAATATGTTAAAACTCCAACGAGAAGAAAGGAGTTCTTATGTTTATTAAATTTAAAAGAATAATTTTACTGAAAAAATAAAATTAAAACTATAACAAATACAATGAAGTCATAAGAAGATAAAATATATAAAAAATAATTTAAAAAAATCATATGACAAATAAATATTATTATTTTAAAAAATATGTTTTCTCTTCATTTGCCGAATTTGCATGCAATAGTACCTATAGAGAAACGTTCCATCCTATATGCATTTAAGACACGTCATTTGACATTTTTACAAATTAATTTGTACTACTAAGAAGGAAAAAACAATGACATCGTAGAAGACTTATTCAACATTTCTGTTTTATTTACATAAAGCAAATGCGCATTCTCCCTACACTCAAGTTTCCTTTCAGCACAAAAGCATTCCTTCATTCCTTGGGTTGCTCACGTTCATTACGTTGAAAAATAGAGATTGTTAAGTATAAGAGGTAGCTAAGAAAGCTAAGTTTAATTCTGCACTTTGTTTGTCTAATGAAAAACATCTCTGTTTTCTTGAAAATGTAAACTACTTGCAATCTGTATTTTACTTAATATTTTATACTAGGACAGGAACGTTTGGAGTATTACGTAGTAGATATAAATATTTCAATTACAAACCTATCATCTGATTGAAATTTATGGACAATCAGTAGTTACACTGTTATACTCTAATTTAAAAGCAGTGGTAGCCCAGTGGTTAAGATTTAATGTCTTACTCGGGAGGTCTGAGTTCGGTCCCACACTCGGGCACACACCTCTGACTTTTCTGAGTTTACAACCCGCACTGGGCCAACGTGGTGTATGACCTAACCCACCCTCCTGAGGATATGAGCCGGCTAAACAACGGGCCCGAAACGGGTTGTTATGATGATGATGATGATGAATCTAATTTTAATAGTATTTCTAAATTTTAAAAGAGTTATTACTTGAACAAAATGCGATGAAACATCGCAATTAAAAATTTATGTGTATGTGATTCTGACACCTCTTCAACAGCCGTATTTAATAAATAATCTCAATCTTTTTTAATATATAACAATCTCTTAATCTTTAGGTTTAAGTGAGTTAGATTTAAGTAGAGAATTCTAATTTTAAATATATTTTCAGTCCGCAATGTGTTTGAGAAAATATTATAGCGAAAATTCCGTTTTAATATTGAGTATATTATATAAAAGGCGATGAGTATTTTCCAGGAATCTCAAGGAAGCATGAAACGAGCGCTTTATGTGTAAGATGAGTCATCTAGATAAGTGCTACGCTTTCACGCTGAACTGAACGCGTCCCTACCGCCATACAGCCTACAGCCTACAACCTACAACCTACAGCTTACGAGATACTAGACATTTTATAATCTCGGTTATGACTCATATTTAAATGGATTAATATTATATTTCGTACCGAATACAAAAAAAAAATTCTTACACGAGGGATGATGCAAGTTAGTAGAAAGCTTTAATCTCGAGAGTAAGAAAAGCTGTTTTGAATCGCTGTGTACTAATATAATAAAGATGAAGAGTTTGTTTGTTTGAACGCGTTGGTATACTAGTACAAATAAAAATAATATTTTTTTGCATAGGAGTGGAGCGTCACGCGAATTAATTCTATAAAACATCACGCTACGACCCATAGGAGTGCAGCATCACGCGGACGAATTTGCACGGATACG
>JAOPUB010000012.1:1040423-1062133 GCA_027564055.1 Neptis clinioides
CCCGACCGGAGTTCCAAAATGGCGGACCTCAACCCCCCTTCCCGTTATTGAATATCTAATTTTATCCGTGCATTTCATGTAGCTATACAAGTCAGTTGCGCTTTAACAACTACTTATATAGTAAACTCTTTCAAGCGGTTTATGGGTTAATGCTATTCATTCCCTTAGGAATAGTCGGGGCATTTCTATTATGAATCACGTTGTCTCTTGTTACTGACTACATGTCCTCACAGAATATTCACCTCGACTCGTTGTAAATAAATATTTTACGTTTCTACTTTGATATTTATGGAAAACTCAAATATGCTTTTCTCCTAATTAATTAAAAACTAAAATATAAACAAATTTAGGCATGTATATTGTTATGTATATATAAATATTTTTGCAATAATTATTTCAATAAACATGTTATTATGATTTATTAAGGAATATCTTTTATTTACTAGCCGATGCACCCTCGCTTCGCAAAATTACTCCTGACAATATCAGCTATCTGCCTGTGAAGTCCCCCTTAAAATCCGTCGAGATTACCCCGAACAAACAGATAAACAGACAAATAATGTTTTATTAAATGAAAATACTGTTTTTACTGTAATACGCATTTAGTAAAAAGCTGTTCATTTGTAATTACAAAAAGACACTTTAATTTTATTTATGTTTAGATATTCATCGAAATAAAAATAAAAAACTCAACATAAATCATTTGTATCCGCATTTCGACAAGTGGTCTGCAATGTTGGCACAGGTTTAATGCAGGTACAGTTGAACCCAAATGCAAAGTTTGAAAAAAAACCGCTATGTAATAAAAGCCTAACTACCACCCCCGGCGAGGTGCACCCCTTCATCGCGACTCCCTGCTTACTCTTCAGACACCAAACACCACAGCGCATAGAACTATCCTGTAATTTGTGCAGACTATAGGCTTTACCTACAATGCACTAATCTCAGTTCTCTGCTCTGATGCTCGCTTCATACGTTATAAAAGAGTTCTACTACAGCTATCACTGTATAGTATAGCTGTAGAATAATCATCGGATTTCATGATAAAAGTTAATTCGTTTTTTTTCACGATTTTATTTAGTCTATAAGAACATACCTATCGAGTTAGGGCTTATTTGATTCGGTTATCAATTACATCATAATTAATAATAATTATTTTTGTAAATTTACAACAGAACATAACTACTAAAAGACCGTAATTTTAATGTTTCGTATTAAATACTGATTACATGCAAAAACGCAATGTTAGTACAATTCAATTAAAATAATTAAGCTATGTACTAAAACGTAATTTTATTCGATTTCATAAGCATTTACAAGAATTACATTCTTAATTTATCACTATTATTAGAAAGTATAAGTGTTCTTCAATTGATAATAAAGATAAGTTTGCCCATGATTATCTTACTATTGGTAACTAAATTGATAATTATTAACGAAGTAATTTTGAACAAACTTTACTAGATCAATAATATATTTCTTACCGCATATAAAAAGGGATGTTGCTATTCGAAAACTTTAATGCTAAAAGTAAGAAAAGCAATTTTGTATTGGTACGAACGAATTTTTTTTTACTCTCTGAAAATAAAATACTACAACATATTTAGTAAAGTTCGCTATCACGCTTGTCTAATAAATAAAATAAATATAGATGTACTCACACATCATAATAAAATTTTTCTTCCTTTTATTTATTTCTTTATCACTTTAACATTTAAATTTACTAAACAACACCTTTTAAAAAACTAATCTATACTAATATTATAAAGCTGAATAGTTTGTTTGTTTAAACGCGCTAATCACAGGAACTACTGGTTCGATTTGAAAAAATATTTTTGTGTTGTATAGTACATTTATCGAGGAAGGCTATAAAACATCTTGCTACGATCCATAGGAGCAGAGCATCACGCGAATTAAGTCGCGCGGGTCGGCTAGTAGGTAATGTTATTAATTGCATCGCTATCTTGTTAATCTGTTATTTCTGCAGATCTCGTCAATATTAAGATACTAATTTTTAATAAGAATTAATAAGAAAGATTACTGCTTTCATCAATCAAATAAAAAATAATAAATTATACTTTCAATTTATAATAATTATAATTGTTGAAAACCTGCGTTTTATGATAAATTTAGAATATTTAAATCGCTAAACAACGCATAACGTTACTATACCTATCCATATAGCAATTTAATTGTCAAATGGGATGAAATGAATGAAATTCTTTGCAATGTAGTGGCGCTCGATATACCGGTGATAGAGAACAGTACCAAATATAAATTTGTATGAATACACTTTATAAGCAACTTAAAGGTGCATTAATGAAATTTTCATACGATGTTATGTAATATTTTTAAGAGTCATTATATAACGGGACAAGAAGTTTCTTTTTATTCAAGGTAGTAAATAAAAAATAACATTTTGTACGTATCAAGAACTAAGAAGGAGACGCGGACGATTAGATATCAATATTCATATAATATAGTCACAATGTACAGAGTGTTGTAATCTTCTATTAGGCGAATTGATATATAGTATATTTATTAAAAATATTACATAATATTTTTAATCTATTTGGAGAAAGTGACATTGATATATAGATTCGATTTAGGTTTTTTTTTGTTTCTAGAACGATTGCGTTACAAGCAGATAGATAGCTTACGGTCTCCGAACTTGAAGAGATAACCTTAATGCAGCATAATCGGACTAATTACTTAAAATATACAACTACATGTTTTTTACAATTCATGCAGAAATATTTGAAAGCATCAGGCTGCTTATGCACCATCACACAGGTTACATGACTTTGCGAAACATGTAAAATTATTTTCTTGCGTGCATAATTAATTCCAGAAAAAATACTTTAGCCTAGCTTATAATCTAGCAACAGTTAATTGAGTTAAAAGTACTTGCGTAACAACTTTGTTTTTTTCATTATTATATTAAATAGAAACAGCGCCATCTAGAACTTTTAAATCATATAATGTTTTTGTTTGAAAATTGCCAAGTTGTAAATTTTCTTTTCATAGTTGAACAGAGTAGACATGAACTAGGTTTTAACTCTCAAAATCTTAAACATTTTCTAAATATTTGTAAAATTTTAAAACACATAATATTTATAATAAAAATATTTATTTAAACATAATATTAAAGAAACAAGCTTATAATATAACTCTTAGGATAATATAAAAGATATATACAGTAAATTAATCATATAAAATAAGTCATAAATAGCTTATCAAAGTCTATCAAGAATGTTTAAATAAATTATACAATTACAAATATAAATAAATAATATAAAAGATATGACTTTAAACAAGAGAATACATATAAAACTGTTTCAGTTTTTTAAAACAAGAACTAAATAAATAGCAATAAATACCAAAACATTAAATGCAATGCTTTAATGATTGCAGTAACTTATAAATCAAGTGCCACTTGAACTAAGCACTCCATTTACTTGATAGGAGCATTTTTCATAGAATTAGTCGTGACTGGATTACCATTCAGCTTGCTTATTAATTTATTTCCTTGCCATACAGCAATCAAATCTTCATTTGTTTTTAAATCAACCTGAAGTTTCTCCCAAACTTTTTTCTTTGGGTTTAAAACTTCATCAGGTTCCCCAATTTCATATCCCTCAATAATAATTCTGTCTCCTGGATTACTTTCTTTTGGAGCCAATAATGGTTCTACTTGTTTTGGCTCATCTACAGATGCACATAATACCATCCCTTTAGACTCAACACCTCGCATTTTAGCAGGCTTCAAATTACACAAAACAACTACAAGCCTATCCTGCATTTCTTCAATGGGAACAAAGTTTACAAGCCCTGAAACAACACTTCTAGGTTCTCCTTCACCCAGATCAATCTTTTCAACATAAAGAGCATCAGCATCCGGATGCCTTGAAACTTCTACAATTTTCCCAACTCTAATATCTAATTTGCTTGGCACTACTTCATCAGTTGCTGTAGCTGTGTTTCCTTTAGTCTTTACTGGTGGTGGATAGGCTTTCTTAGCTAATTCCTGAAGTTTAGGATCTTTAAATATTTCTTGAATAGGTCCCAATAATTTATTGATTGCTTGTTCCACAGACGCCTTTAAATCTCCTGGATGAATCTCTTCTTTAGCAAAAGCAGTTTCTAAGTCTTCAAAATTAGTATACTCAGCATTGCCACCATGTTCTTCAGATCTGGTTATTATGAATTTTTCATCAGCTTTCATTAACGGGAACACAACAAATTTAGTAAATGACAACACTCCGTTATCAGTAATGTTACCTGGTTCACAAAAGGCTTTTTTAAGCTTTTTCTTAACATTTGATGGGTTATCGAGTAAATCAATTTTACTGTCTTCTTCTGAGGCTGACATTTTTCCTCCTGTCAAGCCTGGCACCATTGGATTCATAAGGTGTACCCTTTTTGCATAACCAAGTTGAGGTAAATATTTTTCAGACAAAGTAAATATCTTTCTCTGATCAACTCCACCAAACTGAGCATCTACTTTAAGGTACTCCTCGTCTAAAGCCTGTAAACATGGATACAACAAACCACTAAGTAAAGGATGATCAACTTGCTTCACTACTTCGGCACCAGCTTTCTTAGCATCATGTTCGGTTATCACAGAAGACATGCGGTATACATCTAAAGTATATTTTTTATCAAGTTGATATTCAGTACCTCTGACAAATTTCAATTTTTCCAAAGGAACTCCAATAGAAGTTAACATGGCTTTAATAGCAGCCTCATAGTACTCAGTACGCAAGGCTAGTAAATCCCACGGAGCCTTCATATTATCTAGATATGCATGCAAATCGGCAAATAAGATAGTCACTTCACATCCTGCATTCAAAAAGTCAGCGATTTTGGACATAGGAACAAAATATGCAACATGAGGTCTCCCAGTGGTTGCTGTACCCCAGTAAATTTTTAAATCTCGTTGTTTTACTATTTCTGTAAGCTTTTCATCACCTAAGACTTCCTGTAAATTTCTAGTTATTAAGTTTTTCTTTTCTTCCCAATTAGCCATTGCCTGTAAATATAAACGAGAAAGTTGTACAATAAATTCCATATGTTTTTATTAAATAGCTTATAATTAACATTATTCTTACCTTAAGTTAAATTTATTATTATTTGGAATATTTTTGATAACGCTCTCCTTAACGAAATAACACTTATCAGTATTAAATGAAATCTTAGCTTTTCCTATTCTAACCTTACTTGTTATAAATTGCAGTCTGGCAAACTCGGTTTATGAGTTTATTACATCAGATTTTAATACTAACATTGACATTAAGCAGCGCCACCTAGCTAAGACGTTGAAAAATTGTAAATGTAAATTGACATAGTACAACAGTGTTACCAACCACGAACTTATTTTATTGCAATAAAAAAAAACAAAGAGTTAAAATAATTTGCTTTTGCTTCACTTATGTATACATAATATTTTCTTTTATTTCTAATGTGATAATTGAATTTTTTGTTTTTTTGGAGATTTTCAAATATAGCCTGTGTAAGATTAAAATGAATTGAATTTTATGTGTGGCTTGCACTTTAAATGTAGATTATCTATGTCCTACATTGAATATCAAAGACCACAGATACAATTTATAGGTTGTTCAAATATCGAACCGTCGGTATAATTTACGCATAACTTTAAATTCATTGTAAGACTGCATGAAAGATTTTTTAAAGGCATTTACTATTGAAATTAATGTGATAGCAGATACTAATATAGATAATTTGTGTGTTATGTTTATTTTTAAACAAACATAACACACAAATTAAGGAAAGTCTAGCATTTGTACACATTTTTCCAGAGACTTTTGCATAATATTATGAATTAATTGGACAATTAACATGAAATTAAAATAAATCTTTCTTAAGCATAAGATAGAGATTTTCCCCCCTGATTCGTTATCCTAGTGTATATATTGTATTAATTCTTTGTATTGCCATACAAAATACTGATTTATAACTTAATATATTAACACATTGCTTCTTAATTATATTATATAGGACTCTTAACCATCTAAAAAATAATAAACATTTATTTTTTGTAAAATAATTTTTATTTTACTACACTATTAATCTTAATTTATTTAAATTAAAGTTATTTTGTATACCTGATTGAAAAATAATATTATAATTTAGGAACTATTTTTAATAATATTTACAACAAAAATGAAATGTACAATGATTTTTATTAATTGTTTTGTACAAAGTAAAACTTTTTGTTGAGAAATGAATTTGAAATTGGCGCTAGTATTGCAGTGATCAGTGAATGCTCGCGTTTCCTGTCAAAAGCGCCATTGCGCATGACAGTCAGTGCGGCCTTGCAGACTGAAGAGCGCTGCCAACAAAGGCCGAGTCGATGGGGTTACAAAAATTTCTTAATTTGGACATCTAAAACCCTTTTGTTATTATAATTATAATTTTATATAGGTTGTGAATCTGTGATTACGTTAAGAAATGTGTAAATGATATGAATCGTGACGGCTAGCGAAGGAGTCAGCTGGTCCACAGTGCGAATAGTGAATAAGAAATGGCGGCCTTGCCAGCAGGTGTTCAGTATGCGTTATCATCGGAGTCTAGTTATAAAGAAAACAAGGAACTAGTGTTTGTGAAATTAACGGATTCAGCATTGAAAGCTATAGAAGACTTCATTAGAAATAATAGGGTGAGTACATACGCCATGTTGTTAACACCAAAACAGGCCAACAATGTCAGGCGCCATACTTATATTACAAGTTATCAAATGAAACTGCGAATTTGTCGTGTTATTGCTAATTTTTGTTACTTTTTAACCACGGGATTAACTTCTATAGTACTATAAATGAATAGACATGAGACAGATTTGTTCTGTACAATGTCACGCCACGTCAACATGTAGAAATTTTGCTCTGTTAATTTCACAGATTTATGTTTCATATGGCTATAATTAGAGTATTCTTGTCCTATTGTAACTAATTCTTGAGATAACTGCAGATAATATCTTAAACTAACTCTAAACTTTAATGAATTAATTGACGAAATACGAGCAACAATCGCGACAAAAACAAAACGTCCATATTTAGAAACTTTGTAAATAAAAACGTTTATATCTCAATTTTTACATTAAAGATATTGTAGACTTGTTTTAAAGCGATTTTTCAGTTTTTATTAGTGATGTAACCAATGTGTCAGGTTACATATAAATAAATAAGGGCCATAAGATAATCAAATGTATGATCAAAAAAACTATAATATCAAAACAAAAATATATTTATATGTTTATTGAGTTTTAATCTCTTTAAGTGCAATACAAAAACTCCGTCATTATTTTATGCGGAGTGTCTTTTTAATACAATAATTTATTATTTTAATTCAACATTTTAATAAATGTTTTAATTTACTTACTGGATAATTAAAAACACATGTTATGTTACATAATCAGTTAACTAAATTTGTGTTTTTTTATATCTGGAGATTTTTAATAATGTTACTCTTATATTCAATGATAATACTCCAAGTTGCTGTTTCAATTCTAGGTACTTTTATGTTCCATATATCATTAGTTTATAAGTAGTTCAAAATAAAATTAAAACTATGCAACATAATCATAGATGGCGCTACTTGTATTTTTTTAACAAATTAGAATTTTTATTTATTAAATCAAACATCCTATTACTCTAAATATAAGTCTAAAAACTACTTAATTATCTTATGATTTACAAAAATATCATTAACCTTTTAAGATGATATGGAAATATTTCAAATAATATGCATAAGCAATAATAGTATTTAGAACTTTTGTGTCCTATTCGATGGGACCTTTTCAATTGAGTTTGAAAAGGTCCCACCGAATTCAATCATTTGAGAATTGTCACTTCCATTAATGGTTAGAGAAAAAATGTAAAGAAGAAAATAAGTCAGGAATGCAGGTTGTATTTAAAGCTCAAATCACACTTAGCCATAACGGTTGGTCCCTATCTGTAAGGAGACTTATGTTCTTTAGATAGATATTAGTGGAGAATGATGTACAACGAGGCTCGGAATATACTTAAATACCTTAATAGAGTATTGATATATTCTTTAAAGTTATAGACAGAATAATTTGACATAATTTAGTTACAGTATATTTAAAGTCTATGATGAATTAAAAGGACAATAATAATTAATTAGTTAATAATAAATATTACCATGTAAAGTAACCATTGGGTAATTTACCTTTCAGCAATGATGACTCAGTCAATTAGGACTTTGTTATACATACAGGATATGTATACACCAAGTATATTCTGAACAAACAATATGTAATGCATATTGAAAAGTAATAAAACAATTAAATTATATACTTTTTAAATGAATATTAGGAAATGGATTTCACTACTGAAACTCTGATAGTGTTTTGTCTCAAAGACTAAATCTTTTTATACTTTTAGCACCTTCTGCTCAAGTTACTAAGAATATTCTTTTGTAAAATAACTAAATACTATTAGTAGTCCCTAAATCTCTAAGTAGGGACACCTACTTGTCCAAATTATTTGGACCATGCACTAAATAAAAATTTATATGTACTATTTGTAAGTCTTAAAAAGAATTAACTTTAAATAACTCTGGATTCTTACTAATATGCACAATACAAAATACTAATATAACTTAACGGGCAGTAAACTATTTACTGAATTTATATATAATTCATTGGACTATTTTACTAGTAAAAAATAATTATTAAAATGTTAATGTCTCATTGTGATAGTATAAATATTAATAATTATACAATAATAGCTAATCACAGGGGAATCGTTATTATTTTCTTAGAATCTAATTATTCATTTAGTGTTTTGGTTTAGTGATAACATTACGGAAAATTATCAAAAATATTATAGATAGGTAATTCCCTTAAAAAAACCTGATAACTTTTGTTATACAATGATTTGAAAAGTCAGTCTAATTTCTGTATACAAATCATATAACCGACCCTATTGTAAAGTCTACTATATTATTCCTTCTTGATCTCCTTCAATTCTTTGAGAAATGGTCTTTCTAACTTTTGACTTTTTTTTCTATTTCTTGGCTACCTGATGTTTCTTTCGTCCATACATAATTCTCATTACTTTTCTTTATATATGATATATAGATAATAGAGTTAACAATTTAATACTCTAATTCATTAAAAAAAAATCTTTCAATATAATGTTTGATACAAAAGAATTATAGAGGCATGAACAAATACTAAAATATAAATTATTAAAATCTAAAAAAAATGAAAAGGAACAAATGTTGTTGTTTATTTTTAATGGTATTTAAGCCACATCATAGAATGAATAATTATTATGTAAGTTTTAATTAACTTATGTAAATTTTAGAAATAGTATATTACATAAAAAATATAAATATTATATATAATTGATAAATCAATGTTAGATCTTATAATAATAATATTGAAATTGAAAAGTTTAATCAAAAGGTTAGAACTGCGAACTCTAAAAATTAATTTAACTTTTTCAACTATATCTGGTATGATTCATTAACATACTTATATGAGTTCATAAATGGTCTTACCAATAAAAAGGTTTTTTTAATGTTGTCAATCAGTCTTTACTATCAGTTAATTTTGATTTGTATGTCAAGCAATTAAATTTAACTTTAGAAAAGTTTTGATGGGATAGCTAATTTTAAAATGAAATAATACTAGGTAAATTTCTAATTAAAGTAACTATACAAATGTTTAAACAGTGTAATGATATTCTTTTACGGTATGTAAACTGTTGCAAATTCCAAAAATTATTTCACATCTGTTGATAAATAAATACTTGATGAAGAATGAAATGAAATTGTCATGGAAAATTTAGTAAAGTAATTCATTTATTATTAATTACATTTTTTCTTTTATATTTATTATCTATTTATCAAAAAACCACTATTGTTGTTTAAATGATTAAAGGTCAATATATGACCACATTTTAGCGTTTATTTGTCAGCTTTTAGGAATTAAAATATGAATTTTAATAATTTTCAGTTCTAGCATGTATATGTATAAAAAGTTTTGCATGACTCTACTGAAAAGTTGTTTTCATATGAACACTGACTATTACACATACTCGTAAGACCCATTGATTTGTTAATATATTTTGAATGAATGAAACATAGATCTAGTTCGTAACTGTTTCCGTTTTAAACATGTATTTGTTCGTTTTACGGTTAACATAGCACAGTCTAAAGTGCGTCTATAAAAATGGAAAAAAATTCCTAAGCAGTAAACATTCGGCGCGTGTCGAGTGGCCAGTTTCGCAAAACCAGGTACATTAGGTAAGCGGATCGGGCGCAATGACAATGTTCGGCCTGAGGTGAAAGTATATACTTTAGAGGTATACAAAAAATTGAATTAACATCTTCATCCTACTCCACTCTCGAAAAACCGGTCCCAGTTTTAGATTACTAACTTCCACAATTTTATGTCAGAATTCTCTTTCTTTCTCACTATATCGCGACATTCCTGACTTGAATTGCGCGTCCATCCGTATGGCTATTGCAAAATTTAGTTTTTCACATGAATTTAATTTAAAACTTTTGAAACTTAAACATATTAAGTTATTAAAAATCATAAAACTTAATATAAACTAGCGCACTTCTTCACAGTAAAACTAAAGATCTTCGAACATATTTTTAAAAATAATTTATTAAAAGATTTAATTGCACAATAATAAAAACCAAAATATATAGAAATATTCTTAAACTAGTCGACTCTCCCGGCCTCGCACTCGTAAAATTTATCACTTGTACTCCGATTAATTTAATCCCACTTGTGAACTGTGAATTTTTACAGAATAAAATGTAACGTATATTTTTAACCAATTTATAAAGTATCAATCCTAGATTTCATTGAAATCTGTTCAGCCATTCTTGCGTGATTGAGTAAAAATATTGAAACATACAAACTTTCACATTTATAATATTACTAATATTAGTGAGATAACTTGTAAAATAGGATACTTTTAGAAATACTGTAATATTTATTAGATTTGTTTAATGTTCATAGAAATTGGTTGTATAAGATAAATATCAAAGTCATGAAATAATTATATAATGTAATGAAATTTGTAACTGTAATATTGTATAGGATTGAGATCAAGGTGCATTTAAAATGTTGCTTTCCAATTTTTGATGTTTCTGAAAATAATTGACATGTAGTATAAGATTGTTGAACAATTATTATTGATGATTATTATACAGAATTGCAAGGTACTTGTCGTTTATGGGTTTTAATTAACTTACACTCATAAAATAAAATTTTATACCTAATTGATTGTAGAATATAACCGTTTAATGTCAATGTGATGATATACGTTATGTCGCGTTACAATATTCTATTTTGACATTTTTATATCCTTGAGTAATAAAAATATGTCTTAAATTTAGGGGTAATAAAATTATAGTAGATAATATTTATAATGTAATTATAATGTGTTATGTGAAATGAGATAACATTGTAACTAAAAATAAATCCATGATTCATAAAAAACAACGCTGCTCGTGAAAGTACCTGAACAGGCAGATGCCATTGCAGTTAATAGCAGTGAAATCATCAAAAAAATAAATCCGCCAAGTCGCCAACCTAAACAATTTACTTTGTAACATAAGTCTATAGCAGAGGTTCCCAAACTAAGATACACGATTCTGAAGATAAAAAAGAGTCAAACTATACTATAGACAATTACAAACATCGGCACCGGCCATATCTTAAATCCCCTTAGTTATCATTTCTTTGAGTATGGACCTTTAGGACCGGAATTGACAACTTTGAAAATCACTGGCCTAAAGGCATGCCCACCTGACAGATTCCCGACAGTGTGCACGTGTTTCAACATCCATAAATTCGCTCTTTGATATTACGAGCACCTTCCCGGTATCTTGCTATCCAATTTTGACCTCTCTCTCAAATAGATTTAGACCCAAAATCAGATCAATATCAGATTCAGTTTTGACGGACGTTTTTTGTGATCATTTAGTGAACGTGCCACCTGGTGTTTTTTCGTGGGCATACAGTGTCCATTCAAAGACTTAAATCGTCTCTGAAAGGCAACCGTAAAATAAAATCTTTCCCTCTTTTGCAAATACAAACGATGATGTAATTTGTTATGTAAATTTCTTTATTTATAGACTGCTTTTAATGCTCCATTGATTATTTTGATGTATTCCTAAAACTATATATTACCAGATAAATTATGTATAACGTTGCTATCACTCTCGAGTTTCAGCGCAACTTAGTTAAAAAACTGATCGTATATAAAATGATTATTAATGATGATTATATGCATACGGACTATATATAGTAAGTCGAGAAAATTATGAATAAAATTTTGCGTAAACACGAGCAAAATACAAATTATTCAGCAAAATAATCGTCTGTTATTTATCTAATCAGATTATGACTTGTGTACTATCACAGTGTATGAAGTTTTTCCATCACGTTTTTACATTTAAATTACCATAAACGAATTATTCTTAGCGATAAATATGGAACGATGACTTGACAATATTATCATAATAAGTTTTCAATATCTTATGTTAACAGATATTGTACACATTGTAAAATAGAATAATAAGGTAGTAATTATAACAAAATACCTATATTTTCATTTATTATTATAATTCGAAGTAATCTTGATAATGAATAAGCTGGTTAATACACGATTATCTGGAATTGGTAGCATAATCTGCTTTCAGTTGCACCGAAATCAATTTAATCTGAAAATATTAAAAAAAATTACCTAATTTTGTTATCAACAACAATGGACTTCTTCAGAATCTACGTCATCTTGTGTTTGACAAATCTGAATCATAAAAAAATCGACTACTACCATATCATAGATGAAAATAGATCAAATATCAAATAATATGTAATTAAAATGAATCATAGGATACGATATCGTTGTAATATTTGTAATTTTATCCTATTACAACTCCCAATTGCTTCTTACATCGTTAAATCAAAAGCTGTCAAGACTAGATAACCTTTAGAACTGTAGTTTAATATATTATTTGGGCTTGTCGTATACGTACTATAAAGACTGAATTAATGTACCTTGAATTTAGCCGGTTATAACAAAGGAAGGATTACTGATTTTGTCACGGGCCACGTATTTGTTGGTATTTGGTTCTTATTGATTTAATTTAATGCTAATACTTTATACATATTTATGATTTAAAAATGTATAACTGAGTCTTAGTAAAAAGTGTACATTCAAAAACGAAGAAAACCTACTATTACGAATTTATAATTTTGTAGCCTTAGAAGGTATCAAAAGCTACAAAAATTTTATAACATGACATCCAACCCGCGTGACTTCGTCTGCATTTTGTTCACGACCTATGCCTGTGGGTCGTTGCGTAATGTTATTTAGCTTATAGTATTCCTTGGACAAATCAAAAGACTACTACTTACAACACTAATTTAAATATTAAATTTTCGAACGAAATTTTCAATTCGAACCAGTATTTACTGAAATTTGCGTTTAACCAAACACGCAAACTATTTAATTTTATAATATTAGTATAAGTGTAGTTTTATATTTATTATATAGTGGAATTATTATAAGAATAAAGTAATTTACACCCGGAATCAGGATGTAGACATTCCTCCGCGATACTATACGAAGGAATTAGCTTACGTATATTTTTAATCAATTATTAGATTATGATGAAACGTTCGGCACTTGATTGTTTCAAATATAACGCGTTAATAAGTTGACGATATGTCTAAGATTAGCGGGGGGTGTGTACAGTGTAGCATCGCATGATAGGGTCCGGGGTCGTCGCACCCTCTGTCCCCACAAACCTTGGCACCTGGTCCCTTGTGAACAGATGTCAGTCTCCCAAGTAATCCCTCTCCATTACTTAGTTCTATTTTTACAACCCTATACTTTTGTCTGATTAGACGGTGTAGTAGTTATTCTTTGTATCTGAGATTTTTTATACACATGGAAAAATGTTTACGATTTTTTTCCTTTTTAATTACCTAATTACTTAAATGTTATTTAACTTATTAATATAAAAAATGTGAAAGATTGTATGTTTCGATATTTGAATGTCAAGATGTCTGAATTTTCCAGCATAAAAAGAAGCATTTACCCTGGAAAATTGGGGAATAATGATAAAATATGTTCACAGTCATTAAGGCCTTAATACATTTATTTATAAACTCTATATTGACAATTGAATGTTATGTTATAATAATTGATGTATTATGGCCTCCTCAATTTTTGTGTGTTCTCAATGTTAAATAATTTCTTTAAAAAAATGGCAATATTACTTGATAGACTAGACTGAAATCTATGATTATAGAAAAGTAGTCTAACAATAGAGCCTTAATAACATGCAATCTTAAAGTTTAAATAAAAAATCTAATTTCTTAATGGTCACTTTAATCTATTCAGTAGTACATTAAACACCTGTGTTCTACCTAGCATAAAATGCATGGTTAAATCAAACTGGTTTGCAAAATGCCAGCTACTAGGCTCATTGCGCTCGCGCCGTTTTATGTAATATAGATTTAACAGAAATCAGTTATCCATTTCATGTTATGTTCAGAAAATTAATATACTAAATCAAAGCATTCACTATAGTTATGTTATCTTCGGGACATAATGAATCGCGAAACTATTAATCAAATGTTAATAAAATAACCGTCAGCTATAAATACCTTCACTGTTAAAAACTAAGAGTAAACGGTCTCCGTACTAAGTAATGTATACATTACTTAGATTTAACAAAAAAGATTTAATTTTGAATATGTTGTTGCTAAATTAAAACAGCACTTACGAGAGGAGAAATATTATATTTTTATCCTGCCCGAACTCTTGACTTTTATAATCTAATATAGTTAATCCAGGTTTTGTAAAGTATCTGTGTGCCTAATTGCATTAAACGTTTAACAATTTTTGCGTGAATGAGTAACAAATATACAAACT
The DNA here is from genome assembly GCA_027564055.1 of Neptis clinioides. NCBI lineage: Eukaryota > Metazoa > Arthropoda > Insecta > Lepidoptera > Nymphalidae > Neptis > Neptis clinioides. The sequence continues at coordinate 1,055,378 of JAOPUB010000012.1, forward strand.
GTCATTTAAAATATCAGTAAGATAAAGATGATATAACATTAGATTTAAAATAAAACTAAGTATTAAGATAATACTCAAACAAAACCTTGACATTTCTAGAATACATAACATAAAAGGTTTTATAAGACGAATTCATATCTATTATAATACTTAATATCTTCCCTGTCTTTACTTTGATTAATGTGGTAGCATATTGTCTAAAAAACAATTTGGGAACATTTCTTACGAGAAGTGTATTTCTTTTGCGAATTATCTCTTAATTCAGACAGATAAATAAACTTCATATTATCTTTGCATAATATCTCCTTTATGTATTGAAAGCAACGGCGAGGACGATTGGCTTTCAATTAATCAAGAATATTTAATTTAGTTGGTGACAGTTTGCTATTTTATAACATTAGTAGTTGACCCGTTTCGCTAACAAATTAATTGAAATAGCTATTTATTTATAAATCTAGGTAAGACCCTGAAATAAAATGAAAACCCTTGCGATCTTATTTTAAAACGAAGTTTATCTGTAAATCATGGTTTATCTAATATCATGGTTTTTAGATTACTACTTTTTGTATGGCCTCTTCAACGATAAACCAAGTTTAACCATGGTTTCTAGATAAACAGTGTTTTGTAATAAAATTTCAGATGTATAGACTCGAAATTTAATATTTAATAGATAGAATAGGATTTTGTAGGTATATATTTAGTAATTTTAAAGTATTTATTTACAATTTTAAAAGTACATAAAAACGGAATAAAATAAATATAACATCCAATTTCCTGAGAAATATATGCGTAGTCAAAATTTATATAGAAGGTGTTCAACATAAATGTATGAATAGTATTATGTTTTAAGACATTAAATAAACTGTATTAATACATTTATGGTTTCGTTAGATACTGCTAATGTCTTTAAATAATTACTTTAAAATTACACTAAAATTTCGATTGGGCGAACACTAGTTTATATTAAATGTAATTAAGCTTAAATACTTACGCAAATGAGTTTACAATTAAAAGTATTGATTTTAACGCCTTGTTTAGTAAAAAATAATATTCTATTAAATGTATAATATACTAGTCGACCCGCACGGGTGCCATTTACCACGTTTAATACTTGGATTTATCAAAAATAATTCTTAACACTCAATATATTGTTGTTAAATAAAAATATTAAAACGCTTACGACAGGACAACATATTTTACCATTGTCCCATCGGAACTTAATTTTTTTCGGGGATAAAAAGTAGTCTATATGTCAATCCAGGTTATAAAGTATCTATATGCCATATTTCATTGAAATTCGTTTAGCCGTTGTTGCGTGATGGAGTACCAAACATACAATTATCCAAACTTACAAACTTTCACATTTATAATATTATAGTATATATAGTAAGATTACCCGACCCGTCCTAGTATCATTTTATTCTATAGTGTTGTATGTCACTGATTTGCAATGGACAGAACCTTCTCGATTACTATTTTCCGTCTCACTAACACTTTTCCTTTTATACAAACAAACCTTGTCCTGACATTAAATAACACAACAAAAAAAATAATTATCTAATTTGATGCAGTGGTTCTGAAGCTATATGTGTACATACACAAAGGCGATAATTACTTTTATTTAATCTAATATAATAATCGCGCGACTTCATCCGGGTGATACTCCACTTGTATTGGTAAAGCCTTCCTCGATAACTGGATTATCTAATACAAAAATATTTTTTTAATTCTAACCGAACCGAAAATAGTTCCTGAGATTAGCGTGTTCAAATAAACAAACTCGTTAGCTTTACAATAATCCATAGATCCATAGGTGATAGACATATCAAATCGCCAATATTATATTTGCTTTCGAATATTTCATAGACTTCTAAAAAGCTTCTTTCTACTTTATTAAAAGGTCGCCGGCATATTCCGCTAAGGTCACTTTGTGCGCGTTTTTATTGCCTCACAGTACAACTCAACAATTCATCACAAGGTCGGAATTACTTTTGTATATTTTTTATAGATAAAATAATCAATATAATAAACGTATGTATAAATATATGCGTTTCTTATAATATTAGGTTTATTAAATGACTAAAGTCATATTAGTCAATGTTGAGAATGTAACCCCCAATAAAGTCTAAAATTTAATTACAGTAGTAGTACATCACAATAAATTAGGCGTGACAAAGTACACAAATTAATACCTTGCATAGCTGTACAAATTATCTATGTTCTATAGTAAACCTTGAACATCAATGTTAATATTGAATTAATAAGTTATAAATTATAACAATAAAGGTTTATTGGTTATGAGCAAAGGTCATGGTCATGAGTTTCAAAATTAATAAAAAATTATTTAAATATTATTATTTCAAATCAGTGACTAGTTACGATTTCTTTGGTCACTGGATTACTTCCATCCTATATTTCCAAAGTAAAATACATGAACAGCAAAGTAAATTTCTTGCGTCGATTTCCAACTGAGATGAGCGAGGATACACTGTTCTTGAGCAACACATTTCTTGCCATGCATCCTCATTAAGTTCTGATGGAAACACAAACTTACTGATAGTTATGTCTATGGTACGAATGCAAAATCGAAAGGAATATGATGTTAGTTATAATTTTTTCGTATTGCAGTTAACCTGCAAAATTCCTAAAAAAACATGTTTTGTACTTATTATTGTCGATTAATATATTTCGATTTTGAGTATAAGTAGTTTTATTATACTCAAAATGATAGACAACTTTTTTCTCTTCCGCTTTTGTCATTAAAATAACAAATAATGATTACCATTTAATATACGAGTAGAAGAAAAATATACGAATGCGTATTTGAAAGAAATCTTTATAACAACATCAACGGGTCGCAGGACCAATGCAAATAATAATAAACACATGTAATTAGTACTACTTATTACTCAAATATTTGCAGTAAGTACTTATATAACAAAGTATTACGTAAAATACTTACAAACATAGGGTTTAAATTGTAGATTCTACTTTCTTTAGGACGTAACAATAGCGCAGTTTAAAGTAGAACAATCACATCTATAATAAGACCAACTGAGTAAATTTTGAGGGACAAATAACAGTATTTTATTAATTTAAAAAAGGCGTTATTCTATTAATGTCATTAATCTGAAAGCTTATACGTTTTTATGTTAAGGTGTATATATGGATATTTGTTGCTCCACGACACAAAAACGGCTGTACGAATTTCTGTGAAATTTGGCAAACAGATACTTTAACCTAGATTTTGGGTACTTTTATCCCGGAAAATTCATAGTTGCTTCGGGATAATAATAAAATATTTATTATAAAGATTTTTTTTAAATCTTGGTCTTGGGCGGAATAATAATTCTATTTTACGTCATTTCTATGGCGCATCAACGTTTCTCCTTACGTACCTTGTACACTCTCAATCTCAAGTATAACCATTTCTTGGCTTCGTTTAAACATTATTAATAAAGAAATATTTATAATACATTTTTTTAAAACCAATAAAAATAAGTGAACCAAACCGTACTCGATATTAATATTATTTAATTCATACAATTGGAATAAATTTATTTACTTCGACCTTGCAGAAACTGGTTTGGCACTCGCAACAAGTTACAATTCTGTAGTTTTTTTTTGCTAGGTAAAATTTGTTATTTATCGAAGTTTGATTTTGTTGAAATTATTTTACATTGAACACTAGCAGCCTGTCAGAATCAAAGGTTAATATAAGAATCAGTGTCAGGGCCGTTGATTTTAGTTCCGGGTCATCCCCTCTTAGTCTAGACCGCGATGCAACTTAAATTTCACATCGAGCTCGGTTGTTAAGTAAGTAACTAAAGCAATTTTTAAGTTTACATCATCGACTGCCGCCCAGCCTAGTTATGTTTCTCGCGTTCGACCATCGGTTGTGCAACCACAACTTGCCGACACTTACTTATTGTGGCCGGCCTGAGCGGTTGCTCAACTAGTTTGGCTTTTTGTCATCTAATTATAAGGTTTTATTGAGATACACCTGTAATCTAGAATTGACATCCTCATTATTTTTCCACGTTTATCTTTAAGTCTTGCAAGATACTCTGATAACCTCGTAGTTACGGCAACAGTTTGTATAAATTCAATTGTTTAACCGTATTATGAGCTGATTTAATTAAAGCATTATAATATCTGTTACGACACTTTTACCTTCTTTCCAGTTTAATAACGTTTTTTATAAAGTCTGGGTATATTGAAAGGTATGATGATTCATAGTTCGTTGTAGTCACTGGTATGAAATTTTTCTAAAGATGCTATCAATCAGTTTTGCTTATTGTACTCAATGCGTAAAATTGCGTCATTGTGTTTTCCATAATACACTGAACTAAAATATTGCATAATATTTAAGAGTTAAATTTAGGGTTGATCAGAAATTATTCTATACTAATTTTATAAAGCTAAAGAGTTTGTTTGTTTGAACGCGCTAATCTCGGGAACTCATGGTTCGAATTAAAAAAATATTTTTGTATTGGATAGTCCATTTATCGAGAAAGGCTATAGGCTATATAACACCACGCTGAGACCCAAGGAGTGGATCATCATGCGGATGAAGTGTTGGCTAGTATAATATTCAATTTCATATCATCGATAACAAACTGTCATAATTTTTTATCACCTGTAGGACCCACATACAATTTAAGGTCATGAGTTTTTTTATATTTTATAAATAATTATGTGACGATGAGATCCTTAGGTTCAAGTCAGCAGTTTTGTAAAAATTAGAACATTTATTTCTATGATATTTATTCTATATAACATAATCTTTCAAAATGATATTAAATCTAAAATATTTGTATTTGTTATATAATTATTGGTAATAAATATGAAATACATTATTCATAGGAAATAAAAAAGTTCGTTTCTTAAATATTCAATAATTGATTTAATTTCAATCAATTTAAGCATTGTTTTGTCTAAGCTTATCAAATATAGAGCGTAACAATTTACTATTATAAGATAGTAAAATAAATATATTACACGAGATTTGTAATATATTCATATTTTTTAACTGACTGATTGATAAATAATTTATTATTTCTTTTGTTTCAGGACAAATTGGCTAAACCTAAAATACAGTTCCTACCCGGAAATGAAGGGGTGAGTTCAAGTATTGTTTGTTAATTTTTAGTTAACTATATCACTTGATTAGTGACTAGTTACCTTTATAAAAATTGTTAAAATACCTACTTAGAGACATTAACTATATAGGTATATTTTTTTAGATTGATGACATAATAATAACACGTACTTATCCATGTAGTTTACATAACGTTTGACCTTATCATTAAATGACTATTGAGAAAGGACGCATGAAGAAATATCTAAATTGAACAGTTAGTAAAAGTCAAAGAGCTGATTTTTTAATGCCTAATTTAGTAACATAGTTTATTATTTCTGACCAAGACAATAAAAATCTACACAATATATGAGGGCACGAATTTGCGCATGTTACTGTTACGCGTATCATATTGCGTAATTAAGAGCATTTATCCTAAATTTTAATCAGTTTGTATTATAATACATGAGGCTTCCAAACGTTATTTTGGTAGTATTTTCCCAAAGAGGTCGTTAAATAATCCTTTATGAACTTAATTCCTCTAATCCTCTGTCAACTTTTAGTTTGTAGGTTCTTTTGTCCTACTGAATTCACTTTTTATACGGATGTGTTAACAAAATGTACGTCTTACTGATAATCTAATCATAATTAGATATGAACTCCATAAGCGCATTCTCGATTATCGATTGACACAAACCCGTAGGAGTTAAGCTATCGGCTATATCGAGCTATGTAAATTAATTCAAGTTAAAAATAAAATAATGCTTATATTTAGAAATATAAAATAGAGTTTACTAAGGACAAAATATAAGATAAGAAAACTAAAAATCTGAATAAATAAATTGAAACATTCGCGTACCTGATTTCATTTTTCATGCTTTTATCGCATTGGAAAATAATAACAATATGTGAATAATATTAAGTTCCTACATGAATAAAAGAGCAGCAGAAGAAAGCAAGCAATGGCTCAGGGCGCGGACGCGGGCGCAGACAAGCAGGAGCGATAGACGTCGTCGGCGCGGGCCTTGACTCGCCTCGGGCGTACTAGTTAACGCTTGCGGCACTCGATACGCTTGCGAAATTATATGATGACCCACTTAACCGATTTCGTTTTGCTTCTTGTTGCGGTTAGTCTATAAAGCTTTTTACCCTAAAATTATTTCGAAAAGTGAATTCGTCGCGAATCATTTGTTAATTCAAGATACAATCTAATTTTAATTTTTAGTAAATGTTGATGTTTTTTGTATTACAGTTAACAGACTAATAACTTTTAGTTCTTTATGTAGTAAAAATATAAGACGGATAAATAATACCTTAATAGGGATAATAACCGACCTTTCAAATAGTCGACAGTGGCTGTTAGAACGCGCTAGCTATTCACATATAGAGTCGGCTATTGTAAATCGCTACCGATGAATGCTGTAAGTAGCATTAATTTACATGTAACAAAAACGTAACTAATGCAATACTGTTTACAAGGTGATAATCCTCGAGCGATCCTGCGCCCGACAGTCGGCGCCGTCGACCGGTTTTGCTGGCCACCGACGCCCGCTCTCCGGTTTGACGTGATCTCTTCTCGTGTTGCTCTTTCTAACTTGTCCATAACGTATGTAAATGAACCCAATTGTACTTAGTCAAAAAATAGTCGTATTTCGATAACACTATCACCCTATTAC
>JAOPUB010000012.1:1074978-1089309 GCA_027564055.1 Neptis clinioides
TTTTAGCGAAATGTTGCTAGGAAAATTAACATTTAAAACATTCGAAAGAAAAATATTCGTAACATGATATTGTAATATATAAGTTCAAAGCATGATATAGTAACGTAGTAGTACTAGTACGAGATAATAGTATTTGTGTACCATCAGCATCAGTAGCGCGAATATCTATACAGTATAAGTGTAGTTCCCTATAGACGGGGGCGTGGTCCTCGTCACGCCGCGTCGGCGCCGCGTCTGCTGACTGGATTGCTCTAGATCTAAATTTCACACCCATGTCTCTCTAGATTGGACACTTCAATTAATTATTGACTAATATTTACAGATAACGAATATTTGCAAATATTTGCAAAAACTTTTTGTTACACTTGTAAATGTTTCCTAACTATTTTTTATTTTACGAGTCCTAATAGTTTTAATATTTGAATAGAAAGGATTTGAAAAGTTACATATTGTAAAGGGATAATTCGCTTTCTTTATCCATGTATTTAAATATTTCATTTAAATACCGGTAGTGAGGACAGGGATTTAGCAATTCTTGGACCACTTAAATTCTTTAAACTTTATTTCGCAAAAATTACACATTTTTTGATAGCGTGATCTTCTACTGAATTCCTCAGATCCAATTTCGACTCTCGAACGCGTGTTTCGCACCTTGATCTAAATACTTGTGACATTGTATAGGCGTATAGTGTAATTTGTGCATTACGAATCGTATCAACTTTTGAAAAAAATATATATTATTATTAAATCTAATTGTGTAATAGATAAATATTTGATTACTAGTCTAGTAGTACCTTTCACCAATCAATATTGAATTTATCAATTTTGTAGATTTTGTGTTGTATGTTGTTGAACTTTACCCATTAAATATTTATAACAAATGTATGTTTACTCTGAGAGATTATTATTCATAATATAGCATATCAATATATGCTTTACGAGATCGAAAAGAAATTTTATTTTGAGTTTAGTAAGAATAAGTAGGTGTATAAAGCTCACGATGTCTTCAATTGTTAGTGGGAACGCATTAGCCTTTTACTTGCCATTGTTTTAACATCTAATAAAAAGAGAACTGTCTTCGAAGATACGGTAACACTGAAACAAAATAACCAATATAATAAAAAGATGTTGGATTTCATCAGAGCTAAAATATAATTATAAGTTATTCGTTTGAACTGGTTGATTGTTTTTCGAATAAGGTTGTATTTCATCGGTATTGTTACGCAAGAAAATGTTCACGTGAAGTGTTAGTGGTATTAAAGTGTATATTTAGGTATCGACGGAATTTCTATCAGGCATTGGGTAACCGTTGGAAAGAGCTTCGTTACGTAGAGACTCGATACAGCCTCGCATCGTAAGGCCGTGGTTGCAGTCACGTCGCCGGTGCACGGTGAGAGGCGCCCCTACGCCGCGCGCCGGAAGGTCGCGACTTGCGACCAGATATCGTGAGGAGAACGGTTGTAATGAATCCTTTAGACTTTAGAGCACCGGGACCACACCTTAATAAGCTTTACAAAACTTAAACTCCAATTATTCATATTGTTTCGTACTAGGTACATTCTTACTTATTGCTTGAAATATCGTTGAATATTTTCATAATAACGTTATAAATTTTTTGTAAGTATTGACGTTCTTACGTTCTTATCATAAAGATGATAATAATTAATAAGTACATACATGTTTCGGTGAACTATTCATACTTTAATAATCTAATCAGCACAAATGAAAAACAATTAACATGGGAGTAGTTCATTAACCGGAAAGGAAAACAGATGAAGCTCGATAGTCGTAATGTAACAATTCCAAAAATTGACAATGATATATTTTATTACTCTAATAAACATAATAAGATCTTTTTTAAAGATAAGTAAGTCTTACAAGGTCCAATTTAACTCTATCTCAAGCTAATAATTAGAATCAACCACCAAGGCTAGTGGAAAACATTGAAGGAATAGTGTTTAGTGACTACAGTTTGCGCGACTTGAATATTGTATTTTTCACGTGTTGAACATATAATTAAATTGAATTGATGTTACCTCACCACTGGCAACGATTGCGACAAGACGGCCGTATCGTCCATTAGAAAGTCGAATATGCAAATAGTATTGTAGAAACCTCACGAATAACTGGCCACTCACTTGCCTTTAAATGTGTCTGCGATGAAAGTAACGAGTAGCGAGCGACTACCGTTAGTAATTGTTAGAACAATTTCTTTCGTGGACGATTTACTAATTTTATACAAAATAAAATATATTAACGTTTAATATAAGAGCTTGTCTGAATTGTTATTGTATCAACAATATTAAAAGGTCTCATTAAAACGGAGTATGTTGTTTATCAACGCGTCAGTTACTTCAACGTCTTACATTTATTTGTTTATTTATAAGTAGTTACGGCCTCTCTAAATTGCTCCTGCTGGCCTTTAACTAGGTCGACGTTATATTTTGACATTTCGTTTCTATTTCTATAATTATATTAGCAAAGTTATATGTTGAACCATCGACTTTCTACGTGACAATGTTATATCAGTTATTTTATTCATTTCTTTTAGCAACCTCATAGAAGAACGTTAATTTCAAACGAACGTTAATTTCAAACACAAGTTTATTATAACACTTAATGGTTGGGGGACTCTTTGGCTTTATGGGATGTTGATCTTGAAGTACAACATGTTGAGTTACAATGTTTCATTAGGCGTCAGTGCGCAAAATTGATATAAATTATCATTGTACTTTATTTACGAATATACTATATAGTCGCTGAGTGTCGTATTTATAAATTATATAGAAAATAAGATAATAACAGGCCGGTAAGTAATTAACATGAAGGCGATCACAGCCCAGCTGCGTGGATTTCCCGCTACGATGCGTGTTGAGAACTATTTATTATCGTTCAGTGCTGACGTGCGCTAGTATCAAAATGTAGTATTTTATATTCTGTGTGTTCGTATCTAAAGTCGAAATTAAATCAAACGACCCGTTCCACCTCCACAGCGTTACGTCAATAAGATACAACACGTTAACTAGCTCGACTGGGGCGTATGGCCGTTTTGCGTCCGGGTTTGTCGCTTACAATCTATAATAATAAAAATATCTCGAATCTTCGAAACGGAACTTATGGAGTTTTACTTGCTTATTTGTGCAGCCCAATCTACAAACCAATTTCAAGAAACGAAACGGTCCAACTTGTAGATTCTGTAGTTATAGCTCTTGTTCAAGCGAACCGAACCGGTTCGGTCGGCCTCTCACTTTGCAACTCCGTGTACCGCTTGCTGAGAAATTAGGTAAGCAACAAAACCTTGGTCGCGGCGCTCGACGGGCAATATGCAATAAAGAAATCCTAAGTACTATAGTCAGGTACATCAATTACAACCTACAGAATGAATGATGTAGGGCAACTATCGCACCCATTCGCAGTTCAGTTGAATAAGACTTAAATAAAAAACTGAATTGTTAAAACAACATTCTAGTAATGCCTTGAAAACGGATGATGAATTTCCTCGTATTTTCCGGTCCAACCGAGGCGTAGACTCGAACGACCTTCGCTAAAAGACAAACAATGAAACTAAACAACCTTGACATGGTACAATCTGCAACTGATGCATTGCACTCATTACCTAGAAATGGATAACCTAATCATATTATTGTGATTGTTTTAATGAAGTCTCCCTAAAATAATGATACAAAAACAAATGAAAACAATAGCTTGAGCAGCAGAGGCACAGATATTGCGGGCGAGACGGCTGTTCACCGAATGCCGAAGTATTCCACCGCGACGCGCTCTTTATATCGTCGAAGTCGCTATCGCAGAGAAAGCCGCGCACCGCACTCCCCCGCTGTGCCTTCGCATTCGGCTCGTAGCGGGTTTTTTCCTCATCAGCTTTGTAATTGTATATTGTATAGTCTATTATATTATGTGTACGAATGATCAGTTGCTACTCATTACATGCTTTCTAGAGTTATGACAAAAGTCACTGATCTGTATTCTCCTTTTTGAATATATTTCCACAAGGAATTAAATAGTATAAAAAGCAACTCTACAATAAGACTTTTCATTAGAATTTAATGTTGTCTGATCCGTACGATTTTCTTAGTTAAAGGAAAAAGATAAAGATTTCACTGCTGAGATTTGTAGTCTTTTGCGCAGTTAAATTGGCACATTTTTGTATGAAAAATGATATGTAATAATATCCTAATGGATACCGTTACTCTTCATATCTTTGATATTTTATAAGCAGATAATAAGTAATATGATATGGGTATAATTATATCTAACTTTAAACGCTTTGACGCTTGCATGAAATATGATACCTATTTAAACTTTAATACAGTCTTTGTTTGGGGAAATATCTGGTTCTGATTAACAGAGTACGTATAATCGGCATGTAATATTTAATTACAATTGCATATTACTTTCTTGGTTAAATTCATTAAATCGCGTGAGCTTCGACTGGTGGTGGCGAAACGGTACGTTGCGCTGAGTGGTTGCTCGTATGTTTGCGGAGCCGCGACGTTGCCATTCCAGGCGATGAAAGTCGTTGCTCACTGGCTCACTGCTCGTCCCCGTGTTATATTATGGCCACAGTATCATCAGCACGAGATTATTTTATTTCTAGATTATTTCTTGACAATATCTGCACGTTTCATACAATTGGATCAATAGACGTTTTAATCGGTAACGCCCGTGCCCCGTACTGTCACGATTTCAGCGTGTAACTGAATCAGATTTTATTCATAGAAGTTGGCTGCCAAATTGTTAAGCGCGACAAGCATGTACATTCCACAAATAAAACTAATAGCAATATTTTACCTGTTATATTGCGATACGACTACCTACTTGTTATTTCTTTTTCATAGGGAAAAATGCCAAATCAATAAATAAAAAAAATCGTTAGATTACGTAGTAGCTAAAGATAAGCCTAAGTGTATGTATTTCAGCATGAGGTATTTTGGCATTTTTTATAACTGTTTGTCTATTTATACCTCTAATCAAATTCAATATATGCCTAGATATAATGTTTTTTTTCTTTTACAGAAAATCTCAATTCCGGCCCCGGCCAGTGGCAATGGGTCATCTGAGTCTACATTTCACTTCAGTATCAATAGTAATGCAGAAATGGAGGGTCCACAGGTAATCTTTAAATAATAAAAATATTTCTAACTCTATTTCTTATGTGGTGTGTACAGTCGACGTTTGGGTATACACATTTTGACTGATAACTAATACGCCAATGATATCAATGATTACGGATTCGAGCTGTGATGAAATTTAAATGTTAGGAGGTACTTGTAATTATACAATTGTATGGTCGACTATACAATTTGTATTACTAGTTACAACATATCAGATCTATATGTGTCCAAAATAATTAGTCTCCTAAGTCTACGATAATTTTAATCTTTTTCACTCGACTACGACCCGCTAATTTCAGTAAATAAAGATAACGTTTAAATATTTTAATTTAAAGTCAGGCCATAAAATATGTAATCTATAAGAATTAAAATCCCGATATAAGTTGACACGTTACAATAGTGCTTGTGGTTTATAAAATGGACATTGATAACTTTATATAGAGACTAATATTTTAGAAATAAATAAATGAACCAGGCTTCATTGGTTTTTTCGGTTCGGTCTTTAGCCAGATTTTATTAAGTTTTAAGACACTTTCCGTACTAACCGTATCGATTTCGCCTGGATGCAATTTACCTGTTATATATTTCAATTTAATTTCAAATTTAATCACAGAATTGGTATGTCTTTTATTGCTATATTTTACATTTTTATTTTCAAGACTCAAATAATTTATGACTAATCCCCAAACACATAACGAAATCACGTCTTGACATGCACTTCATCTTCACGTCGATATTGCACACTCATTTATTTTTGTTTGTATTCTTGAATATTTACTTCATGGGATAAATATATGTTTTGTTCTTCCTCAATCTCAACTATATTTCGGATTATACAATAGACCGACATAGACCATATATTCGTCAATAGCTGATGCAAGTAGTAGATTAAATCACCATTTCGGTTGCTAAGTGCGTATTCTTAGGTATTTTCTATTTCTTTGCTACATTCCGTGAGTACATGTAAAGTATTTTTAACCTGTCTTATGCAGAAATGATTTAGTTTTGAGCGGTCAGCTGATGTTATATTAAATGATAGCGTTTAACACCGATAAGGTGTGCTCGTTTGGGTTTGTAGGTCGCTGAGCGGTTGCTGCCATAAGTTGTGGCTGACGAATTCATTGGAGTAAGTTATGTATGTCTACAACCGCATGCCCTGAATGTTTTGATCACAAACGAAACAAAATTTAGAACGATCGACGTCGTCGACTCCTATGTAATTAAAAGTGTCATTATTTCATTGACTATCGTTTTCTGGCCCCGCCTTCTAAACGGAGGAATTAAGACTTGATATACTTTAATAGCTATTATATACTAAAGGTTACGAACGTATACCTTTATTATTATTTGATATTGATAAGACTGTCACAAGGTTATTATGCGGACTCAATAATTAGTAATGGAAATATATTTTTGAAAACAAGTTTTTCAACAAGATTGCACACATCGGAAGCAATTATGACAAAGGTTTCGTCTAAATTAGTCGTTATGTATATACTCTAAAACCTCTAAAATTGTCTGGAGACATATATTTGCTAGACTTGTTAATGATATTAATTCATATGTTTTGAGGTATTTATTATAAAAGCTAAAGCTCTTAAAACTTAAAGAAATAATTTTTATCTGGTATAATCAAAATATTCATTCCTCGTGTATATTTTAAAAGTTATACATTAGTAGCAACGCTAATAAGCGAAAATGATTGATTTTTACGCAATAAGAACGAAAAGTGCAATTATTGTTATAAGTACAATATTATTACATAGTTGCTTTATCGTTATTTTTAGAATAGTTGAGTTTTGAAAATCTTAACGTAATAATTTTAATGTCTAAAAGTTCTAATCTTAAGTAATATATTTTGCAGGGTTCGTTTGAATGCGTCAGGAGTGGGGGCGCGAGGCGTCTGGAGTCGTGCGGGCCGTTACCGCGGAGGATGCGAGTCCAAGCGAATGACGACTCTTACGAGGCGACTAAGGACCGTATGTCCAGAACTATAGCCGCAGAACAGAGCAAATGGTATGTGTATGATATTAAAAGATAAGTTAAATCCGAGGAGTGTACAATTATATATTCAAATAAATAATATGAGTGAGTTGCGTTTTAAAAGTAAAACGAATATTTCAGCACCCGCGTCATAAAACCCAATCAGACGGATATTGGGAGACGCGTTAAAGTACGTTCAATACATCCTGTCTATTCAAATGGTCAGACTTTGGCCGAAAGGCCTGAACGACCCGAAAGGTCTGAGCGACCAGACAGGCCCGAGAGACCCGATAGGACAGAACGTGCGGACAGGCCCGAGAGGCCAGAAAGGGCTGATCGGCCGGAAAGACCTGAAAGAGTCGAACGTTCAGAAAGACCGGATAGGATAGAGCGTGTCGAGAGGCCGCCTGTTGTCCCGCCGGTGTCCCGTCAACCCCCCTCAGCGCCGCCACCGCAACCACACTCGCAACCCATCCCTCAACCACACCCCCATCAACAAAGGCCTTCACCCAATCCAGACCTGACGAGGCGACCTATAAAGTGAGTATACAGTTCACACAAAATCACTTGCTTTATTTAATGTACTTCGAAAACTTTTAAGGTACTTTTAAGGTAGGTTCGAAAACGTTTGTTATAACAACATTGGTTTTGCAGCGTTTAAATTATATGGAATATAATAATTACGTCCTTTTATTAGAGAACGTTAAGTAATTGGGTTTTCCCTTGTTATTCGAGTATTTAGTCGAGGAAAAAGCCAATTACTGGAGACAGCTATTTGACATATTATTTTATTGAAGATTAAGATTACAATTTTCATGATAATTACCGTTATTTATAAGTTTGCATTTTCTAATTCTCAGAAAATAATAATTCATAATAAGTAAAATTATGTTTGTTTAATTTTACTTTTGTTTGCAAAAATAACATATTCATTATCAGCTCACTTCAGTTTCAATAAACATCTGGATCAATAAGTTGACGTAGAGTACAATAATTGGCTGATAACTTATTGCTTCATATTGTCTTACAGTATATCTTTGTCACGTATTTGCTGATGTTAATCCCTTATTACTAATTGTAAAATATTGATAAAGATAACATTACAAATATCTAATTACTCTGATGAAATTATACAACGGAAACAATTAATCTTCCTGATATTTCATTGCTCTTGCATTGATTATTATCAATCATTTTATTTTTGTTATTTATTTATAAAAATAAAGAAATGGCTAATAGGCGGATTAAATAATTATAGATAACATTTTTTAATATTGTCAAATTTCACTTGGTAACTTAGCTCTATATATTTCAAATCGTACAGAAAATGTTATGTAAAACAATAACATTGAATTACCATAAAAACGTCGTTTATTTTGTCCTGACAATGTATAGTACAATACGAATAGAGGCAAATGGCATCTTACTTTCAGTTATTGGTTTTGCAATGCGAACTTTACATGGCGATTAGTGTTTACGACGTTGACTCATGCGGAGCCAAGGTTGGGCACAAATTAATATTAAGTTAAAAGAACTCAAGGCAATAATTTAGAAGTCGTGATTTCTATGCCGACAATTGTTTGAGGAGATTATTTTTACTCGTAAACAGATCATAACATGCGTAACTTTATTATTTTTATATCAAAAACCATGTTTAGTTCTATAATATACCTATATAGTATATACATAATATTTATTCTCTCTTTATCTTATTTTATTATCAATATATAATTTAAACTTTATTATGCAACATTTTATTCTTATAAACAACTCTTATAAAAAACTGCTGAATAAATAAGTAATTCATCAATTAATTTAATTTAAAAATGTTAAAGTTTGTGTTCTGTCAATCTAGAACAATCGATTGTTTGTAACTGGAATCTACTAGAAACAATAATGTATTAAATTTTTTCTTTTCAGAGAAAGACTTATACAATTATTAGCACTGAAACCTTTCAAGAAGCCTGAACTGTACGCGAGACTTATGAGTGGTAAGCTTATATTCCAAAGCCTTTAGATTTCATTTCTAACTTGTAACCAATAAGTATAAACAAATCAATGCGATGTTGTTATGAAACATAATACAATTCATCTTATGAATGATATGAAATTGAAAAATATTTCCAAATTACGGAATTCTTTTAACATCAAAATAAACGCAATAAATACATATCTTAAAGTACTCCTTTATCTATAAATAAAATTTATTTCATACCAATAAAATATACAGCGCTGACGATAGTGAAGTATTTTTGCCACCATTGAAAATTGATGATAAAATTATTGTATTTATCAACAATTCAGCTATGACTAGTGGTTTTATTTATTTCTACAACTGTTCTTTTTATCTATTACACCATTTATTTGTAGTATTATTCAGAGGGTAATTCTTTTAAAAAATTTGGACAGTATTTTGTCTATAAAAAGATGCCGGATAAGATCATGTTACAGAAATCAAAATTAAATTTTGAAACAGCAATATATAATTATAGTTTTTTATATCTTAAGGCATAGTACCATCCTATGTGTATATATCTATATTTTACCGTGGTAAAATATGGATTTATAATAACATTATCGTCACTATAAGGAAGTCATTAAGGGAATGATAACAATTATCTTCATGGACGTAAAAAATGTTAGAAGTTTTCAAATAAGAAAATGCTTAAATTTATGTAAAATATTGTTTGTATCAAAAATCACCATTAATAAGATAATGGTGATTTTCGGTTTGGTTAAATCACATAATTTTTTGATATTTTGTGATTAGCTGATACAAAGTGATAACAGATTATTTATAATTTTCAGAAGGTCTCAAAGACAAGGAACGCGGTATGGTAAACAAAATCCTGCCAGAGATTGGCACACTCAAGGATAACTGTTACCACTTACGGCGTCATGTATGGAACGACGTTAATGAGGAGTGGCCTTTCTATACCGAGGAGGAGAAAAGATTGCTCAAGAGGTAAGTAGTGTCTGCCCAAAACTTAGTTTGTGGTAACTTAAGGATTGGGTTAGGTTAGAGTAAATTGAAATAAGTTTGTAACTCCTTCATCTACCCACCATCCTACAAATAGGCTCACTCACTTTCATAGACACATATACAGTCATTTATTAAAACCATTTATTAAACTATTATTTTAAATAAATTTAACGTTTCGCACATGAATTGTGCTTTATTCTGACATAAAAACTATAATTGGTTTTCAATCTGAATTTAGCTGTATATTTATTTCACAACTTTAATAATTGTGCATATTTCACAACTTTAATAATTGTGCATTATTGATTTTTTGTGCATTTTTGGGTATTTCTTTTCAAGTTTTATTGCATTCAAGACAAATTTGGGTTAATGAGTTTATTTTACTTAAAATATATATAATTACATTTTACTTAAAATATATATAATTACCTCAATAATTGTATTTAATAATGTAATTTAGTTAACAATAGAAATAATATCGAATAAATAAGTGATTTATTTATTGCACATAAAGTCAACTAATGCAGATGAGTCAGGTGAAACATTAGCATAATAGACTGTAATTACATAATAACTCAATTTGTTTAAGAAATAATATTTATTTGTTAATATAAAGCAATCCATCAAGTATAACTATGTTTATTACTTGTTGATTTCAAAACACAGGCAATGGCGTGGTAATTTTTTTTCTTATTATATAATTACAGATTTCAAATTTCCGAACTGAATGCCTTGTCTTATTTACATTTTAATTAAATATGCGTTTTGTGGATTCGATCTCCATTCGCTGAGCATTCATCTCTAAAGCATTTAAATAAATCTGGTTGTTGAATAGATTTTTAAACACTTCAAATCTAGTTAAAAGTTTGTAACCTCAATTGTTTTGTATTTCACAGGCGGAAACCTCAAAATCTAACACCGCCGCTAAGCAGCGACTCCGCAAACTCCCTTTCCCCCCGCGCATCCCCCGGCACCGTGTCCAAGAGGAACGGCGCCAATGCGGAAGACGCGCCTGCAGTTAAAAAGCAACGTATTTCTCACTATAGACGGCCATCACCTCCCTCTTCCGGATATGCGACGACGTCCTCTGGTGAACGACACGCGTCGGATAATGAGGATGATCGCACTACCGGTCAGTATTTGCATTTTTGTATAATTATAATCTAATTATACAAAAATGTAATCTATCTCTACCTAAGTAAAATCTATGGATTATGGAATCTATTTTCAACCTGCAATTCAAACATTTATTATTGAGATAGGTTATTAATTTTGAACAACAATATTTGTATGGTCAGATTGCCAAAATTTTCCTGTGCTAATCATGCCATTCCTTAATATCAAACAATTTTATATAGAGGGATAAAATACTTATTGCATTCACAAACGAAAAATGAAATATAATATTAAGATACAAAATTTAACAGGAAAGCACATGGGCAGCACGGAGTTGCTTTAGGAACATACTAAAGCAACTCTCTCGAGACAATCCTACTGTTAAATTACTGATTGAACAAAATATATATTATATTACGGTAAAATAGGTACTATCAAATTATTAAAAGAAATATATAATTTCATATTATCAATACTTGAATATATGACGTAAATATAAGAAACAAACTAGGATACTATCGCTTAAAATAAACCAAAAATTAAATACGAATTTTAGAACAACTTAGTTTTAAAAACATTAAAGTGTTATCACCCATAAAAGTAACCACTTACATTTATCGTAATTACGTCTTTGTTACCAATTTCCGCTGCCGCGACCACATCCTTTGTGAGGTGACAAAAATACGTTCTGTGTTTTTTAGTTTATCTTTAAATAAATAGCTATTTTTTCATACCAAAATATTTCTTTGGTAACGACTATATTGAAAAAAGCATTGCAAATATATTTATAAGAATTTTTTACCCTCTCATTTCATTTATTTGTATTCTGTACCGCACTTTTATATACTTGTTCGAACAAAAGGTCTTCATTATGTATCTATATTTTTTATGTATCTTCTAATACTAGTTAAATTCAAATGTGACCAGACTTTAGATTTCTTTTTTTCCAATAAAACAAATCATCCGATTTGGTATTACGAAGAGAGAAATAGGTAATGCCCGTAATCTAAACTACTGAACAAATTACACCGTAGCCTATGAGTAACAAACTTTCATACATCCATTCTCAAAAACGTTCGCATTTATAATATTAGTAGGATAGGAAACTGAGGATATATGCATGTGCATTGGAAGTCAAGGAAGTCTTTTGATTCAGCTATGAATCAAAAGAAGCCCTCTTGGCGTATATTCCAATAATTTTGTGAATGTGTAAAATCGATAATCTTATAGTTTATATTAAATATCTTAGTCAATAAAAACTGTTATACACTGAAAACACAATGAAATTCTTGAATTGTTTTCTGCGTAGATCACGAACATGACACCGAATATTTGGACTATTTAGAGGCTCGTTTACATACTTATCTGAGCAGACTACCACATGACTACTCTCGTGTATGTAAATAACGTTGTGTGTATAAGAGTGTATCTGTTAGTTCGATCAAATGAACGAAAAACGTAAATATAATACTCACCCCCAGGATCCCTGGCGGTCAATATACACATAGACACTTTGGGAATAAGTGATCTAACTATAGTACGGTTGTACTCGTATAGTAAATGATTGATCGCCGTAACAACTGTGAGGGGTCGTTAAATTCATTCGAAGCTATTCGTCATTTAATATTTGTGCCTATATTGAAATCTTATTAATTGCGGACGGACGACGGTATGGTTTTAATGAGAAATGGTGGTCTGCTTATTCCAATTACTGGCTCGATTTGTTACTTTGTCATTTTGGCCTCATTTATCAAACAATATTAATAATTACTAATGTTATTAGTACGGGCCTTGGAATTGTTATATTGTAATCTATTATCACATATTATTCAATATTATATTAAATTAAATTGCTTATAATTAATTAATCACTATTTGTACTAAAATATTCGTTATCGTGCATTTATGTTATTCACGAGTTATTTTTCGATTAAAATATTTATATATGAAATATATTTCAATATACTTACAAATCTCTTTTATCTGGTAATAAGTTATCATACAAAGTGTCTGGCTATTTAATAAGTCTTATTTAGTACTATGGATCCCATGGATCGTAGCGAGATGTTTTATAGCATATAGCCTTCCTCGATAGATGGACTATCCAACTCAAAAATAATTTTTCATATAGAGCCAGTAGTTTCTGAGATTAGCGCGTTCAAACAAACAAACTCTTCAGCTTTATAATATTAGTAAAGATTAGAATATTATATTTTGGCAGCCTAGGATATAGCACGCTTCTCTAGCAGGTGTTTTATTTTTTTTTATTCACATTTCATTTGAAAATACCCAGTATCATATACTAATAAAATTTTATATACTAGTAATTTTTTAGTGTAAATTAGATTCCGGTAGATCTAGGGCAGTTTGACTTGTAGGTTCAAATTAACATCGTAGTCAAGAGTAAGTGTAAGTAAAAGTAAGTAGACTTTACGCTACCATAAATGTTTCTTGGCTTTTTAATCCTAATCCTAGTCTCAAGCTCTAAGTATCAAGACTGATTGCACATTTTATAAAAAAAATATATATTTACATGAAAAAAATTAATTCATAAGAATTACATAGTATAGAATTGAATTTAGATATTTACCGATAGTATTACGATCTAAAACCTACAGTAAGCAACCTTTTCTTTTAAACCATCACTTTTATCTTGTGAAGCAAAATTATAGTAATTTTGTTGTATATTCCAAAAAACAATGTGTAATGTAGGCAATGATAGCCTATTAGGTTAAGATGTTGATTCTTCCTACAGAGGTTAGGTAGGACCTGCACTTCGGAGAGTTACCGAAAAACCCATCGATGGGTTGTGATGGTGGTAATGTATATCTATAAATATATTCATTAACATTTAAATCAAATCAAATCAAATCGTTTATTTGTAAATACAGAATTGTCATATAGGTGTTATAATTATAGGCATATACAAATATATTAAATTATTGAAATTATCTTATTAAATAAAAATAAGTCCTCATTTAAATCATTATAAAGTTACTTAGCACATACACATTAAGAGAAAAAAACAATTCTTGATATTTTCACACCACAAATAAAATCTAACTTAATTAATTTATCTGAAAAAGCGCAAGAAATTATTGAACAGCACCCTATGAT
>JAOPUB010000012.1:1118758-1129573 GCA_027564055.1 Neptis clinioides
TGAAAGTTTGTATGTTTAGATGTTTGTTCCTCAATAACTCGAAAACGGCTGAACGTATATCCATGAAATTTGGCACACATATACTTTATAATTTAGATTAACATATAAGCTACTTTTTATCCCAGAAAAAATTAAAGTTTAAATATTGGTATTTTGCAACAATATATCAATAATTATATGGTTTTTTAAAAATAAATATAACAAAAAACCTGGTACATTGCACCTGAGCGAAGCCGGGGCGGGTCGACTAGTTAATAATATAAAGTACTCACATCTAGACAGTAATTAATACATTAAGAACATAGTCAAGACATAGAAGACAATTAATTTATTTATATTAGTATAACCTTAAAGCTAGATAACTTATCGAATAATCATTAAAAAAAGCTGAGTCAAAAACTAGAAAAAATAACATAATCCATTGATTATTTACTAAGAACCAAATAAGAGTAATAAAATAAAATTTTTATTATCTGTTAAGCGCGTTAACGTGAAGTTATCTTTAAGAATAGGCCTAACCGGATATCTCACTTCCCAGTAAAGAACAATAGTCTTAATACTGTGGAATAGTACACAAAGGGCCTCGAGTGCGCGTGCCGATGGTTTTTTCTACCTTCAACAGTTCTCACCCGAGGGGGTGCAGAAAAAACGCTGACCACTTGAGTCTCAAGTGTCGTTGTTTCCACTATCAGGACAATGCACTTACTTTTGAGAGGTCTGCCTTTCTTATCTTATGAGTAGGGTTACCAATTTCTTTAAAATAAATATAACGGAGCGTAACATATAAATAAAGAATATTTCATTACTCAGCTCGTTCTTTTCAGAATGAGAATGGTTCTTAGTGTACCATGCTAGCAAAATACTTACTTATACTACTGGTAGACTTCACAAATTACTAGCAGTAGGGTTAACAGCCTACTAGTATTCATATTCTCCCTTCCAAGTAAGCTTGTACGACTTGGCCAGGTCTAGTCCAATGACTGAGATTTGTCGTAAATCTAACGCCTGAATGATGAGTGCAAAGCCTCCCAAATAAGACAAAAATGTATTACTGCCTAGTTGAATCACCTCATTTAGTTCAGTTTGTATAATTGATAAAAGATTTATTTAGTCTAAATTGCTTTTGGATGAAATTCGTTGCAACTCGTGCTTGGAAGGTCTATTGATTTGTAAATAGAATATACCTACTGAGCTACTAGACCTGCGATGCAAGTTACGTATCTTAATTGACAACATTTCAAAAAAAGCACTTAAAACAAAAATCCCGTTTCTTTATTTATCTGCCGTGAGTTTAAAAACAGTTATTTTGATCTTATTGTTCATTTGCTTCGGAAAAAAAACTTAAATTTATGTGATGACGTCGCATATACGGCGTAACAAGACATTGCCTTTGCAGTATTAATTAAAGCAAAGACATATCACTATTGAACCGTATATGTGACGTCATTTGGCGTTTACATCTTTCTAGAATAGATCATATTTCAAAATTGATCTTACCCATTACCGAGATCATATTTTGAAAAAATAAAAAATACGTGTTTATTCATTTTTCCTCTAGTTTCATATAATTTAATAAAATTAATATGTTAAAAAATATGAAATGTTATAAATTAAGACAAAGTAGATCGTAAATACACTAAATATAGATAGATGATCATAAAACAGTTATTATCACCAATACTCACATTTATGTATTAACACTTTAATGAAATGTTTTTAAAAATGTTATTTTGTTAAGCCTTCCTCTTGTTCAATTCTCCCAAGCTCGTATAAGTATGGAGTTGCGAGCACTCGAAAACTTTATTGCTTTTTAACACGTTCAACGTGTTTATGTATGGGCTTCCTGTTTTTAAAGTTTTGTTTATTAGAAATTATACTTCATTTAATTAAATACTTCGTATCCGATCATTTGCTAACTTAGTGATTATTAGCATATCTTGTACACAAAATAGAAATTGACAGTATTTTCTAAAATATGTATGATCATGATATTGATACTTAATGTTAATTTAAGACATTTAGGAATAACTTCACAAAGTAATTTAAACGGAGACATTTTTTAATTAAAGATTTCCCTAAAGTTTTGTTTTCATATTAACAAATGATTCCATTTATCATTAAGTATGTAGGTACTACAACATAATTCTTCTAGGAATTATTTCCAAAAATATATATATTAAAGAAATGTGTGCTACCTAACTACTTAAATCATTTTTCAAAAACATGATCCAATTGATTTCGACCCAAGTCGTTTTTTTACTTAAAATATACTTTTCGAGTAAATACCTAATTTAACAGAAATATTTTGATTTCAAACTTGCTATGTTTCATTATTAAATATTAAAATGAAAATGTTTATAAACAAAAATTTAACACTATCTTTGTATTCCTTGGGAAGCGTAGCTATCAATAAAATAATTAACTAGATACCTCTTTCTTATATTTGTATAGAATAAACATTATCTTACTTTGTACTAATATTATAAATGGCATAGGGATGAATTGGAACAGATTTTGATGAAACTTTACAGTAATATAGCTTATACAGTAGAATAGAATACACAGGCTACAATTTATAAAAAAATTGTGTAATCAAGCCATAACATAATATTAAGTACAAACCACGCAGGCGAAGCCGCTGACGAAAGCTAGTATTAAAATATGCAAAACCGCAATAGTAAGTGATTTATGTGAAAATAAAATACAGCGTTTAAAAATATAAACTTCCGTTATTAAAATACATTTTACACTTTATTGTCTAAAGCAGTATTTCTCACTACTTACGAATATTCAACTTCTACTTTTGTAAACGATTTTGTCCGTTAATCAAGCAAAAACCACTGAACCGGTTTTGTTCAAATATTTAGGAAATGTATATTTCAACCGTGTAAAGCCGGGTCGCATATTTAGGTAAACACGAATACATACAAGAATGGTATTATTTTATTTATGACTAGCTATAACTGCTGACTTTACTTCAGTACTTTTTAAAGAGTCATGTTTTTGACGTTTTTTTACATAATACCTACGTTTGCAAAGAATTTACGTGATCTATAACGGTAAATATACAATTTTTTAACCATTTTCTGTATTTCTAAATATAAGTAGTGTTAATTATGATGCTGACAACGCTGATTTGAGTGAATGTTGGTAGCATTGCTACATTCTCATTGGTGCAAAATGTCGTCCGATAATCGGTACCAACACAAAGATAAAAACTAACCAAATAAATACGTCTATACGCTGGTCTGCGTATAGACCATAATTTTTTTTCATTAATTAATACTAGTAAATCAATAATGAAGAAAAGAAGTATGATCTTTGTCGATCAGTATTGAATATTTGTCTCGTTAAACTCGAGAATGACTTGACCGATTTGCCTGTTTTTGGTTTTAAAACATAAAAAAAAACATTTAAGAAAGGTTTAAAAAGGTGACAAACGCTAAAACGATTTTGATAAATCTTTTTTATCTTAATACCTCAGCGAAGTAAGGACGGGTCAACTAGTGAGAAATAACGACCTAGTATAAAAACCGGAATGAAAATCCATTGATAATTTTAAAATAAAGAAGACACGTAGTAACGGACAATTTTGTCAAAATTTCAAACCCAATAAAACATGCCTTCGCATTCGTAAAGAAAAAACATGTGCCCACGTGCCAAGGCACATACACGCTCAAACATATAACCTCGATACCTAAGATCAAATAAATATAGAAATGATAAAATAATACTTACTGCATTATTACATACACATGTACATACATTCGTGAGAAAACTTGCACTCTTGAGAGTTTCATAGAAGTTCAAAGGTTTGGAAAATTTGCCAACCCTCATTGGGCCAGCATGGTGGACTATGGCTTAACGCAAGAGGCGTTCTAAGGAGAGTCCGACTCAGCAGCAGGCCATTGACGGATTGTGATGATGACTTTAGCAACGAGTTTAGTATTAAAATTTTCTTGCATAAAAGGTATCACAATGCATCAAATGATACCCTTTAGATGATATGATAATGGAGCCGGGAGTTAGTACGCATTTAGTACTTACTGACAAATGGCAGCACAATTTAGGTTTCTATGTTATATTGTCATGAGTGCCATATCACAACTAGAAATGACAGAAAATGATAGAAAATATCAGTCAGTTTATAGAAGAAATCTATTTTATAAAGCTGAAGAGTTTGTTTATTTGTTTGAATGCGCTAATCTCAGGAATTACTAATTCGAATAAAAAAAATATTTTTGTGTTAGGTGGTCCATTTATCGAGGAAGGCTACAGGCTATAAAACATCACGCTACGACTCATAGGAGCATAACGCGAATGAAGTAGTATGTGTCGGCTAGTGTACAATATAAGCGATAAAAAATGCCATGAAAAATAAAAATATCCGATAGTCTGTTAACTAGTAAGGTACAAGACAGCGTGTAATGACTAACATAATATATTAATAAAATCATAATGTAATTCAACATACATTATATAATTCTATTTTGCATAATTATCATAATTAAATACGCGATATCATTTCCAAAACAACTTTCCGAGTTCAAGAGAACGTATACCAGAAGGTATACATAGTACTATGGCGACTGTCCACTCATTCATAAGAAGCGGTTCATTCATGCGAGCGCCCGGACACTGAATGGGAGCGAGCGAGATGGAAGTTACGATAAGGTCTAGTTCACAAGGTATTATGGAGATTGTTAGAATTTGCTAGAAATAAATTTATATCATACTATTTTGGTTTTAGGCACTTATGATATATATGACTTTCCTCTTTAATCAATCGGCCTACTAAAGAAAATCGCATTAAAATTAGTTTCATAGTTTAAAAGATATAAGTTTATAGACAGAGGAGTGATTTTTCAAATAGAGCACAGCTTCAATTCCTGGAAAACCAATTTTTTGATAGTATAGGTGAATAACGGGTACTATAAGGAAATTTTTGGTACGGTAAGGTGGCATGGGGGCAATCCCCCCCGATTAGGGCTTTGCTTACTTTTGCTGACATAGAGGGCGGAGGGATTGCCCATTGCAAAAACTCTGCTTACGTAATATTTAAGTGGCCTCTCGTGGAAAAGTGAAAAAAGTACTTGTGAGTTTGAATGTTTTGTCTTAACACTTAAAAACTAGAATTAGCTACATAAAGTTACTGTAAACAAAAGTTAACTCAACCAATCTGTACTGTTAAAGGCATCGCGTATTCATATTGTCTACAGTCGCGTTACACTGACAACAATTCACAATTCTCATGAATGGCCTTTTCCGCGAAACGACTTTTGAAACAATTGTAAGTGTTTGTAAAAGCTACTTACGAGAACGACTTATGGTCAAGTGGGATTATCGCACGCTCATTGTTTCTCGAGTAGAGTTGTAAAAGTACAAGTATACTATGAATACAAAATATTACACATTCTAGTTTTTATTTTATAAATGTTTTATTTATGTTCACAATTTATTACGTACAATACACAAATTTATCAAAAGCCACTTAATTTTTTTTATATTATTGCTAAATAAAAAATAATTTGGCGTTAACGAGAGTGGACATATTTAATTATTAATATCGGGATAAATTAGCCTATGTGTAAAACGGATTATAAAAATATTTTTGTGTGTTATTTTTCTTACAAATCCGTTCATGCCGTCGATCGACTAACATTACCTCAAATTCAACAACATCATATAAAATTTCAAATTTATAATATTTTTATTTCCTAATTAGAACTCGAAGGATTAGAATTTTTTTTTGTTCAGTTGATATTTATATTATAAAAATATATATTTTATATGTAAGAGTACTTAAATGTAACTTAAAATCAATATAAACGTTTCTTTACACCCGAGCAACAAGATTGTGTAAAAAAAACATCGTCGGTAGGAAGTCAACCCGAGCGCGACTACTCATTCTTGATACATGGAAGATTCCGAGGCGTATAATAAATATTAAATAAATTACACATTAATATAACAATTTCCTGGGTTATTTAGAATATCAAAATGTTTATTACTTACTACTGTAATAATTGATACTTAAAATTCTTTCTAGTAGGCAATGAAGTAATCATTTTCTATATAAATAAAATTTAAGAGTCCGTTCAGTGTAGTTACGGTACTTAAATAAAAAAGACAATATTTAAAAATGTTGTTTTATTTATCAGTTCCGGCTAATCTCTAAAATGTTAAATTTAATTTTGTTTAGTTTATTTACAAAATCCACAGCTGTTTATATAAAATTTAAACCAGAAAAACAATAATGGAGCCAAATTGGATTCTTGCTTCTTAAATTGAAAATTAGGCAAACTAAGCGACATAAAAACAAAGTATTAATTAAATATTATAGAAGTTAGAATTGTAATAATCTTAAAAGTTTTTAAAAATACATTTTGAAAAATTCCAAATACGTCCAGATGTGGCAAACTTAATTCTGTTTTGTGTTTAGATGATGCCCATCAATTATTTTAGCAGAATCGGATTAGTAAATAAAAAAGCTCGTGTACATCGTAAAAGCCTTACAAGTATCAAGCGGTGTCGATCGTCGTCGGAGGTGGTTTTACCGGGCGCGTAGGCCAAGTGGTACCTGGCTCGGCGCGCCCGCCGCCAGTCCGAGCTCGCCCGACCCGCAAACTGCTCGCACGCCAGCGAGTCACCGGCGACAGACCGACAGTGTTGTGTCGAAACACGAAAATGCAAGTGATAGCTACTCTCCTGTTCGCGGCCGTCATCGCCGGTGTCCGAGCCGTCATACGGACCCCTCTAGAAGCCTTCAGACCTTCCGGAGAAATCCACATACGAAGACCCGACAAGCTACCACTCCTGCCCCACAAGCGGACGGCGCAACCGAAAAGTGGACTGAAGATTCTCTACCAAACTGGAGTGAGTATACACAATGTTTCGCGATATTGAACACCTTGAATCTGTGTTGTAAGCTTTTTTGTGACCCAATTATTAACATGACAGTTTCGAAATCATTATGCACAAACCTAAAATGGTCTTTCCTCGATTAATAGTAGTTAATTTGCCTCGACGGATGTAATGTTTTAACTCTTATGCTTTCCGATATCTTAATGTAATAATTGGTCCCAGTTAATAAGTAATATCGGATCATAATATTAAGTACTATAATTTCAATAAGTCGTATCGAAATTGCCAGGAAATTCTATGAGCACTTGTGTTTAATGTAAGTCTATTTTTAACGATAGCCTGCCCCTACAATTTATAATACTTTTATAAATATAACCTTAGGGCTTAGACATGACTGTTGTTCATATTAATATTATAAAAACGAATGTGTGTTTGTTAGTTTGTCTTTCTTTGACGTTGTAATAGATGGATACTCATGATTTTGCATTGAGATAGCTTAAGGGTTTAAAAGATTGACTTTTATCACAAATTGTAATATATTTTGATATATGAAAGTCCTTCAATATATCTACATAGCAGAATGTTAAAAAAATATTAATTAGTAAAGCGAGACGGATTTCTAGTTCATATATAAAAATCCTAACATAAATGCAAAACAAAATTTAATTTAGTTTGGATATATAACATTACAGGTTATTATTCGCAATTTAACAGGATTAAATTAATAACAAGCATTACATAAGGAGAATTTAGAATTGGCGCGAAAACGAACTATGATACGACATGAAATATTCATAACTGTTTTTGTTACACCATAAAAACTCTCATAGTTTATCGATTCTCCTATAGATATTCCGTGCAATTTGACATGTTATCTAATAAGTCATAGCAAGTGATGGTATTCGAGTGGTCGTGACAATCGTCACGAATCCATAGTGCATACAGGTATATATTAAAGAATCGGAATGTATGTGACGTATAATAAAATTGCCGTCTGCCTAAGTAATTAGCAATGGGATTAATCAATGAAATGCTTCTCCATTAACGTACGTTAAGGATTTATTAACTACTCTTTAATCCTGTCCCGGCTTCGCTCGTGTGCAACTTGCCACGTACAATACTTAGATTATCCAAAAAACATTTAATCGTAGATATATTGTTGCAAAATTTAAATTATTTAGGCGCTTACGACAATAACTAACAATATTTTAACGTTATTTCGCGGGAAATTTGGATTTATTTGGGATAAAAAGAAGCTATATGTTAATCCATTTCATAAAATATCTGAGTGTCAAATTTCATTAGTATCCTTTCAGATGTTTTCGCGTTATTTAGTAACAAACATCTAAACATACAAACTTTCACATTTTTAATATAATAGTAAGATAAAACACAGAAATTAATAATTTACATAAGACATGTATTTTATCCGTATCCGTAAATACTACTTTATTCAGAGATTTCAAGAGAAAACAGTATTATTGCTACAAAAATATTAATTTAGAAAGGATAAACTCCGTAAAATACTTTTTGCAACCATTTACAAATTCAAAAGATTGTCCATAATTTATATATTAACATAGTTTAGATGAAGCATCTGTCTGATCTATACTTGGAATAATTACAACCATTATCATTTAACATGTTAATTGTTCCTGTAAGAATTTTTCTTAAGAAATTTACCTTCTATTCGTTGACCTTACTCAGAACCCATTTACCAAACTCTAGGAACACGGTCGTGGGTCTGCAGGAAATATTTCAAATTTCTCATCTAATGTTTTCCAGGATAACGCTGTCATAGGCGATCTACTCAATGATATTAGTCACGTGTTTTTAAAGTGCTTCTACGAAGGGATCCACCTAGTAATTAACCCAATTAAACAAAAAATACCGACAATTAAAGTTGCCATCGTGAGTAATAAATGTGAGAAGGAAAATATCAACCGGAAAGACTAAAAACGTTTGGCATCCAATACAAAATGACTCCAAAATAACTGCACAACTACGAGCATAAAACGACCTCCAATTTCCTTAGAGAAACTAATATCGCCACTCGTGTATAATAATTACATTTGAGATTAATAAAAAATAGAAGTTACGGATGTCAAGTTTTGTCAGTCATATTTTAAAAACAACGTTAATCATATTATTATGCCTAATTTTAAAGTCGATTCAAGAACATAATCGCTTCGACCTAGGTCCGTTTGTGCTTTCAATAATAGTATCTATTGCAGAGTTGTGTATCCTTTAAAGTGATCTGTAAGTCGAATGGCTTAAAACTGGAAATGCTACTTTGTTTTGAATGTTTTTAAAATTGGAATTATAATATGGCGAGTGCACGGCTGCGTAGGAGCATGCGTAACACTGGTAGCGGCAGGTGTTCATTCACTCATTCTTATCTTGACAGATTCGATGACTTACGGTCGAGGCTTCGTCCCGGGCTCCGGCCAGTGTGTGCTATTTGGTTGAAAGAAAAAAAATCTTTTCTTCTCTTTTTATGTCACTGGCTTAAAGTTCATTCGTAACGGTAACCTTCTTTTCGGTCGTACGTCTTAAGGAATGGAATTTAAAAGTTATCTTGTCTTTTATTCATATTTCTTTATGCAAGAAGATAATCTTGACAGTTACGAGTGTGTTGTAAGATATTCTGATTTTGGTTATTAAAATCTGAGGCACTTAAAATAAATTACAAATGATACGTATTAAAGGAGTTTCAATTCAATGACTTTCAACACTTATAAAAAATTATATTTTAGCGGATATTACAACAATGGTTAAAGAATACTCGTTGTCTATTTCAAGCGGCGGCAGTATCTGCTGTCGAAAAGAATGGAATAACCAAAGAACCGACAAATAAACAAAAGAAGTTTTGTGAATGACAAAACCGCAGGAGGGTGCTGGTCAATGATCACCTGCTTCATGTCATAAAGAACTTTTTATACTACAATATAAAGATCCCGAGGACAATCGGACTTGATTAAATAGTTAGTTGAGCGACGTCGACAGACACGAAAAACGTATAGATGTTAGTTTGTTGAAAAGTTATACGATGCTATCATACGCGATTAAAAGTTTACTACTGTTAATATTTTTTTGTTATAAAAGACGTTAGAAATGAAATAGGCCGACGAAGCAAAGTAATCATCCAAACGGATAAGGTAATAAGAGATCTGATAACGTAACACCTCGGTGACACTTTTGACAGACTCAATAGAATAATAGATATGCAAATTGACTCTCAGGATTTATTGCCTGTGAGATTCAGCGAGCTGGATATTACCTAGACTTAAAGTAAATCATCTAATATTACTAAATTCATTTCGATTGACTGAAATTACAATAAAATTCATTTTTTAAATTATTTTGGAATATAAGATTTAGTTACGTTTAATCAAAAGTATTTTATCATATTTAATTTAAAAATAAATATTCCGGATGTTATCGAAAAGCCCGTAGCGGATATTGGAAGCAAAATGTTGGTATCGACACCCATCAATCATTATAACGTACATAAACATCTATTTTGGTTTTCTACATCTATGATATAAAGAAAATTTTTATCTTGGTAAAACTACATCCTCCTAAGGCGGATTAAATAGCGACTTGTATGAAGTATGTGATTATAGTCGAAATAGAACCTTTAACCCCAGGAGTAACTCAAACCGATGTTGAAGTAATGATTTTAGCGTAGATTAGGAACAGAATACGAATGAAGTCGAGAAAAGGATAACTACTTGAATGCGTATAAAAATAGTTTTGAATGATAAAAATATACTTGGGTTTTAATTAAATTTCTTTATTCGTCAAACACTGACAGATCTGATTGAAGCAATAAAATGGGTATGTAATGAGATAATTAAAGCTTCTCCACGGTTGGGCCGGACAAATAGCGTGACTGCAGACACGAGTCAACAGAGTGAATGTAAAAAGTGACCTCGAGAGGGAAGCGAG
>JAOPUB010000012.1:1181504-1197422 GCA_027564055.1 Neptis clinioides
TTTTACTGAAAATAATTTTACAAACTATTCTATCGTATATCGCGCAGTAATAATCATAACATGTTTATTTTTCTATTATGGAACAAACAGGTGTACTTCAAATACCCTCTTTAGTAGTGTGGCAAAAATATTCCCCCTCTTATGAAATCTTTCTGAGAATGTACACAAACCGTTCTGTTATAAACAATGACGATC
Source organism: Neptis clinioides (assembly GCA_027564055.1). NCBI lineage: Eukaryota > Metazoa > Arthropoda > Insecta > Lepidoptera > Nymphalidae > Neptis > Neptis clinioides. Next base: position 1,181,700 of record JAOPUB010000012.1, read on the forward strand.
GATGTGAACATTCGGTACAGAATCACTGTTCACAATTAAGATATCATTTATGCAGAAATCAGTGGAGGGTTTACATTTTCGCCGTAAGTAGGCTGTTTAAATTTTGCAGCCCCTACCGACCTGTACAATTCGATTTCTTCGCAATCATAACATTAATAAAATTGTACCTTATTATTTTGCCAATTTGAATATACGACATATATTTTAGGCGGTGTGGCTAAAAATTGTAATTTTTGATATGATTTTTCTGATTAAGATTAGTCTAATCCAGACTTTAATAATAAGTTTGTACAAAAAAAAATTTTTTGTTTGAAATAAAAATCTCAATTTTGCCGTTCTCTAAAATAGCCACCTTAGGCTCCAGCTCACTTAGCATATTGGTAAATCCGCCATTGCCTGACTTTTTTAGCAACATGAGAGTCAAAATTATCTGTACTTCAAAATCTGATATTCCGTACAAATATAATATAAATATCAGTAGCAACCTCATTCATATATTATATAATAATATTTATATTATGTATAAACTTACCGTGCGTTCCTAATAGTTTGTAAAATCGGTATTCTAGATGTAATTGTGGAGCCTTGGACTTCATAGGCTCCATCTTTATTGCTACGTGTTCATTGTTGTAGAGATTTTTTCCTGCAAACAAAACTTTTTCTTAGCAGAAGAATATCAAATCTTTTAAGAATTACGATTTAAAGTCAATCTAAAATCTTTTGATTATGGATTGAAAATCGGTTCCAAATTAAAATTTGTTTTAAGTTTTTGATCTGTTACTGTATAAAGAAGTAATTATGTGTGAAATAATTGAGTCGTGGCTTGTGTTTAAAACCTTAAATGTGACTAGTAGTTGTTTACCTTATTTCCGTAAATTCAAAGTTACAGTACAATTATGATGTTAATTTGTTACGACTCGGTCGCCATGTGAACGGGTTTCCTACGTAAGTATGACGCAAACAGATTTCCGTATGCACGCATTTAGAGAAACTTAACTTGATTATCATTTGCAAAGTGCCTATGAACGATTTCGGCGCTGGCATCGTAAAATAATCCATACCGTGCATTAAGATAATGACCTCTCCTCGACCGATTCCGGTCACGGTGGCCAACCTCATTGAGCCCAAGTGCACGGGAGAAACATTGCACAAACCTACGTGTATACTGTAGCAATATATCTAGATTTAAACCATTACAATTTATCAATTAAATTGTAATTATAACACAAGACTTAGAAAATGTGTTACGAACCATTAAAATACTAACAGTGCGCCATCTATTGATAATGATTAATAGGTATGTAGAAAATTCGAATTCTAAATCTGTTTTCGATCCAATATACCTATTTTCAATCTATAATCTAATTATTGGTAATTAATTTACAGCCGAAGTTAATAATTAATCTCAATATAAAATCTATGGATTGTGAATAGAAAACAAAATTATTCAAATTTATTTTTAACTACATTACCCACCCCGGCTTCGCACTAGTGCAGTTTACCACGTATTATACTTAGATTCATCAGAAAAAGTTTTAATCCTCAACATATTATCACTAAATAAAAATAATTATCCATAATCTATAGATTTCGGATTAAGATTGATTATTAATTAAGGCCGTGAGACCGTTAATCTAATTTACATCAAGTTACATTTGAAATTTCCTCGCGATCGATTAAGTAATTTATTAGTTTATCGTGGACAATTTATTCAATATATTGCCTTCATTATAACATTTTATAATCCAGCGGGAACTGAATTAACGTCCTCCAATACTCGAGTACGTTGAAGAAGCACTCGACTATTATGGATAGTCTGCAGCAAATGGCCTGTTATTAAAACTGACACACTATTCCAAATAGACTTAAGAAAAGATAAAAGCCATTAAATGTACAGCGACATTAGTCTATCAAGCGTACTTTTATTACATCCTATTCGCGACGTTCCGGATGAATTTGGTCGTTAAGTCACGATGGGTCAATGCTGCATTACTTCTTATTTGTAGGATTGTTTACGTCTAATGAAATATACCTACTGGGTGACTGCGTAGGTGGCTTGTGATGTCTTATTTAGGGTTTCGTTCCGACCTTTATACCAGAAGTTACGCATTTAAAAGTTTGCTATACGCTAAAGTCGGAAATCTTTGTAAAAGTATTTCCAATACCTTTCGCAACATAACGAAAGTGCTTCCCCAAAGTCACCTAGATAAGAATCCACACATTTTAATTTTATCTTACTAAAACTATGAATTTTCGGTTCTAAAAATACCATATATGTTAAGCCAGTTTATAAAATATATGTGTATGCCAAATATTAATGAAACCCGGTTAACATTTTTAAGTGTTAATTTTTTAAAAATACTGTGGCTGAATAAATATGTACAGGTGCTTACTAGAGTAAGCATATTTTATTTTTATTCTACAGGAACTCTGTGTGATAAACCCCAGAAATTATCCATGTTATAATACAGGTAATAAAGAATCAAAGTAATCTAGTAAATAAGTATGCAGTGTATATGTTATTGAGTAACAAACATCCACTTTTCCATTTAGTAAGAATACAAATATAATATTCAGCGGTCAAATTAATAATTAACAATCTACACCTAACTTCGTGACGATTTGAAGGTAGATCACGTCACAAATGATTCAGCAGTAGTTCACAGTAAAGATGATCGGTATCAGATCTCAATAGCCCTATCTTATCGGCGAGTAAATTAAATGGAACAATAAAGCATACTTTCTATACACGTTTACTATACATAATGTTATCATATCAGAACAATTGAAACATTTTTATTTATTTGAATCACAAGATAATATTTTAAACTCCTTATATTTTTCGGCCCATTTAAAAATTCGCTATAGCTATAGTTTGAAATCTTTGTAAAAGAATTTCCAATACCTTCTACAAAATAACGAAAGTGCTTCCCCAATTTCACGTAGATAAAATTCCACATACTTAATTCTATCCTACAGAAGCATCCGTCATTAAAAGTAGCCTATATGTTAAATCAGATTATAAAGTATCTGTATGCCATGTTTTAATGAAATCCGGTTAACAATTCTTTAGTAATAGAGTAACAACGATCCAAACATTTAGGCTTCACAAGGGTGCAAGAGTACGACGAAGTGTCATAACAAATGTATGTATGTCTGTGGCATAATAATATCCAAGATAATAAATCGATTTGATCAAGACGATTCTTAGTTATGATTTGTGAAGATTTTTTAAGTATTTAAATTTTTGTTCTTGCCACAAGCCAGTCTATTTTACTATTTTTTGGTATCTTCCAGACAGAATTATTGTGCTGTAAAACCGTATCTTGCGAGATGTATAAAATGTATGACACGCGTCCTTAAATATTAAATGAAACTACTTGGACTTAGCCGAGTATATAGGACTAACAATTTTGTTTGTTGACCTTGTTTCTTCGAGATCCTACGAGTAAAATATAGTAAGTTATTTATAATTTTAAAACTGAGCGAGTTCTATATTTCGTATCTGATACAAAAATAAAATAATAACTTGCTTTAACTTCTTATATCGCTAATTAAATACAGTTTTAAAGGTACGTCTATTCTACGAACCTTTAGGTAGTTTTTACTTGGAATACCTTTATTAAAAACACTCCTTGTTTATTCCACGAAATTGGCAACAAAATCCTATTTAGACTATAACATTCTATCTGTGCCTCCCCTAGATACTTAATTGTGATTTATTTTCTACATTTTTGCTACATTTGAGACGATCAGGTTTCAATAAAAAGGAAGCCATTTCCTACTTAGGTTATTTGATTTCAGAAAGAGAACATAATGGTTCCAATTAAAAAAAAAGTATCTGAAATTTAATGAGTAAAGAAAATGGATAATATACAAATTATTTTAACAAATTTTTTAATGAACACACCGAATTTAATTAGAATTTGAATTAAATTACAATATTAAGTTATTTTTCAGCAAACATTTTCGACCATCTAGCTGAGCTAAAATATTTTCAAAACATAATACACCTATGAAAGCCGTATCTAATTAAATGCAATAGATTTTGGGTGGTACGCGTACAAACATACGTGCAGTTAGGTTGACAATAAATATATAAAATAATAGATAAATTTAATTCAAATTTAATTCTATTGTACAGACATTCCATCAGTTACATTGCGTATTATGTGTCGTTAGAAGGATGTATTGAAAATGAACAATTAGAAAGTTACAGATTACTGAGCCTGACTTTTAGTGACTGGTCAAATTTGGGTCATTGGTGTCCAAAGATAAAGTCTAATTCAGCGATTGACATATTAACTGATCATCGGCATCACATGATGACATCTGATAAGGTCGGAAAGAATTATGTCACACGACGTGAATTGAGACTTCTGATCGATATAATCTGACCCTTTCCACAAATTGAGGTCACACAGTTATTCGCAATATTATGACGCGTTTTTCTTTATTTACGTACTGTAGCGTCGATCGCGCCGTCTCGATAATGTCTGGTAATATACAATGCGGACAATGCAGTTCATATTATAATGAATATCTGATACATTAGCATAATATCAAATACGTGTACATCGCAATAAATTCTAAATAAAGTAACGACAGTCCTGTTTATTGTGGTGTGTGCGGTTTCGATCCCTAACCGGTACCTCTTAGTAATTCAAGTGTTAAATTTGTATTTAAAATTCATAACGCGCTCTGCTTTTAAAAGAATTCATTGTGAAGAGTTAAAAATAATTCTTCTAACACGAAGAAGAAGACCAAATATCCAAAAAATATGTCATGCATAATTTTTTATCAAATTCAGTACACAAAATAATAGTTTAAAATTTTAATAATCTCATAAACTGTTTGACATGCAATTACAAAACCACTAAGTTGTGATTGTTAAAAAAATATCATTAAAAGAACATTAATTGAATAACGTTAAATTGTAATAAGTTGTTTAATGAATTTATGAGTTATAATAATTAACTATGCCATTTTGCTCCTATTTGTAGCAAAAATCAATGTGAAAGAAATTTGCACAATCATTATTTTCAATTTCAACACAGCCACAATAACAAGTCTATCTAACCAGGACATTTGTCCTCGTATGCTTAGGTACTTGCTTCACTGTATAAAATAAAAACTATGCAATCGTAATTCGTAGCATAAATCACATATTAATCGAGTTATCGACACATCTGCCTCTTTAATGACATTTCCAATGACGCGAGTTGAATCCAATTCCCATCCGTCTGAAGCCATACAAGTGGGTATAAGCGATACGAAACCTTATTGCGTAGGCGTTTAGGCTTAGTCGTAAGGTCAAAGTGAAACTTATGTCCACGACTAATCTATACTTTCATAAAAACTAATTAATGCATATCAGTTAATTAACAAAATCATATGGGTCATTCCATATAAAATCATCTCATTGAAGAAGCTGGACCCTTTTCGAATTATGATTTGATAAAAATGAAAATTTTAAGAGCAAATATTAAAAAAGCTTAAAAATGACGAAATATGTAAAAACTTATTTTTGTAAATTTTTATCATCAAAATCTTCATCATCATCATCACAACCCTTCGATGGCCCACTGCTGAGCCGGGTCTCCTCCACAGAATGGGGTGGGGGTTAGGCCATAGTCCATCACGCTGGCCCAGTGCAGGTTGGCAGACTTCAAACACCTTTGAGAACTGTAGTGAACTCTCAGGAGTGCAGGTTTCCTCATGATGTTTTCCTTCACCGTTATAGCAAGTATTATATAATTTCTTAAAACACACAACTCAGAAAAGTCAGAGGTGTGTGTCCGAGTGTGGGATCGAAATCGGACCTACCGGATAAGACATCAAGTCTTAACCACTTCACTGCCACTCCAAAATCTTAAATGAAAGATTTTATATGGAATGACCACATTATTTTCTTTTTAAATTGTTCAATTTTTTACTATTCCTGAATCAATTTGAACTCTAGAATAACAGTTACTAAAGTCCGTTTGTGTACGTGACCCAGATAATAAGCAACAATGGCAGCAGATCCTAAAAAAATGACAGGAATTAACTAATTACTAATGAAATGTATGAAATGGTGCGAGTGCTTCGAAGTTTCGTAATATGTGATCGAATCGTATTTGTTTATATTTTGGGTCAAGTACGAGGAAACTATTTTTGGGTTTTATTTAACTTTCAAAGTCTATTTTTTTTCTACTGCTATAATAGTACTACGAGTTTCAAAGAATTAATTCTCACGTATGTTAACTAACGACGTCATTCTAAATCGAAAATGGCGGACAGCTTACATTGGGTATATGGGTATCAAATCTTTTCTTGAGTTGGATGTTAATAACAAATTATCTTTACTTCAAATCTATTTCTTTTTACACTTTTATTTTTCTTTATGACGGCCGTTTATACTATAAAAAAATTGGTCTGTATGCGAAGGTTTATACAGTATTATTTTATTATTGAATTACAAACATAAATTTGCTTATAGTTTTAGTTTCTATATAATAAACTGCAAAAGGCATCTGTTTAATTATAACCTAAGTAATTGTTCCACGAAGCAGGTTATAATATGTACAACTAATCAAGCCCCATTTAATTACTTTAAGGACAATTTCCGTCTAAGTTTAACGAACTTGTAAATCAGGTTGTTAAGTGACTAATATGTCCTAAAACCTGTTATAGAATTCCTTTTATATTAGTGTTGTTTCATCGTCCCAATTATTTTAGGGTTCAACAAACAGCATTGTTAATGAAACTACTGCCGTCTATCCTAAATGTAATGACTTATTTCTTTCGAACCCATAGAAATTTAGTTAAAACGATAATACACTATATTTAATAGATATCTGGATTTAAAAACATTCCTACAGAAAACATTTTTTTTCTCGTCGTAAAATATTAAAACATTTATGGTCAATGGACAAACCATATCAATTAGATATATTTAAATTTCAATAAAATTAGATGAATTCATTTTTTTTTATTCAAAGAGAATTTTAAAAAATATAATTTTTCAGATGGTCAAGTTACTACTTAAAACAGGCCTTATTTATTAACAGGCTACTTAATTGGTCAAAAAAAATAATCATCCACAAATCAATACTTCTAAAATTTTTGAAATTATTTTATCATAAGGTTTTATAGGTTTTCAATCCAAGCTAAGAATATTACAATGAATGAAATGAAATTGTTTTGCACAAACATAATCACACGAGTGGCCCTGGGCTATAAATGGATACGGAATCCCCGGTCTGAAGGACAAATTACACTTGATCGGTTTTTTAGCTTCTCGAGTCCTGTCTGACCGCCGCTTCACAGAAAGCCATAGTATGATTCATACATCTTCATTGTTACAAGCGTTCATACTTTTACCTACTCTTTGTAAAGTTTACTTTGTAATCTAGTTTTGTTTGAGTTTAACATAATTGACGTTTTAATACCAATTTACACAATACTTGTTATGTAGCAAAACTTCGTTTGACGTAGAAAGGAAAAAGGGAAAGTCTGGCTTACGGCCTTACGTATGTTTTACCTGAAATTATCATGATTTTAATATGAATACAGAACAATCAGTTTAATGGAGCCATCCAATAAATTGTCTTTGTTTAAGACAGCCTTAGTCAGTAGGGTAAGGATGCAAAAACGTATTGCAAAATCGATTGACGTCGATCTCGGCTAAGGTTGTTACCGAGTAATTTTTACTACGATTATATTAAATAGTAGTTACCAGAATATTTTTTTATTAAATTCTGCTAAATTTACCCGTGTAAATAATTTATAATTGTTGAATCTAAATTTATCAGGATTATTTTTTTTTCCCTGGTTCCAAATGTAAGATAATCTTTGACTATATTGTCGGACCAGGAACATCACCCAATCTATCAGACCTACAATATTCTATATGGGGATTTTGAAAGCTGAAAATGTCCTCTTTACGGTAAACGGACCAAAATAACTAAGTTCTACGTATAAGAAATTATAATTGTACTATTCGAAGGTTTTCTTTTGCAATTCACATGGGTCAATGAACTTAACGCCACCTATATAAAAATTAGAACACTGTAAGCATTTCTAAAACGTTATAAGGAGCGATTAATGTAACATTACCTACTTAACGAGGCCCGTAACGCTCGTGTCAAGAAATTTTAAATCTCAAACAACCGAGTGTCGACGAGTGGTTACTCTCGGCTTATAATAGCCTTGCATTTCGTATGACGGTTTCATTGAAAACACCTGTGCTGCATTTGTTGTAAATATCCTTAAACATCTATATCTCGTGCTACGCAATATCATTATTTTTTTTTTCGAACAACTTAAACAATTTGGTTAAAATTATATCCATCATAATCATTTTGTATTTGATGATTAAAAATGTCAGAGCTAGTGCAAAAATCTTTTTGCATTTAAAAATTAATAAACCCTAAAAATACGAACGCAAAAAAGTAACTTAATTGCCCAACATTCAATCAGACACAAAAGTTAATGCCTCCGCTATACGTTACTTTCCGAAACATTAACTCCTAAAAGTATGTAGATAAATTGCCTTCCTGTGTTTATAGACGATGTACGAATTATACTACTTCTGTGAAAGGACGGATAAAGGTTCCATTTCATATGTAAGATTTATTATTTCGGTATCATAACAAAATTACATTGTGGCTATCGTATTATATGTAAGACTGCTGCAGAGAGCATGATAGAGACATGTTTGTATAGGAGTGCGTAAGAGTGTATGATTATTAAATACCATGAGCATAACCTATACTGCCCTGTTCTAAAGCAATAGTCGGTCAAAAAAATATTTTGAGTTTATTTATACCATCGGTTAGCTTAATATATTCTGAATCAGAAGAAAATTGGATTGTCCTTAAGGTGACTGTTGGTGGTGATTGGTGGTTTCTCAATTTACTCGAAAGTCTTTCTGAAGACAGTGTATTTTTTGGATGAGTACAACGTGTCTATTTATAAATGTAATTGTTTGAGTACTTATAATTTTTGTATTTATAGTTATAAGAGTAGTTCTTTGCACGTGATCCTTAAAGTTCGATAGTACAGATATCTTACCGAGCCTCAGTTCGCCAAAGTTTCCGCAGCCGATCTTTTTGCCGACGCGGAAGTTGGGCCCGACCATAAGGACGCCCGAAGACGACGTGACGGAGTGCCGCGACGAATGCATCGCGCTGCTTCCGACCCCGCCACGCCCACCCACCGCGCCAGTCGCGCTGCAATGTGCACACACCTTTATAATAATCGCTTACATCGCTAACTAACATATTATTAATTAGTGCAACTTGTTACTTTCTTGTGCGTAACAAACCGACCGATTAAGAACTAAGTTTTGGTCTAAACCTCGGTTCCAATACCTTAACGTTCCCACACATTGTGTATACTACTGGACCATAGTTTAGCCAAGTTCTTAATCATATGGGACGATGAGTGAAGGAAGTCATATACACCCTCATAGTGAATAATAATCCAATAAAGTTATCGTCCCCATAGTAAGACCAGTTGGCAGAATGACTTATATTAAGAGGAAAAACATTGTCAATAAGGTCGGTTAATTTAAAAATTATGTTTAGTTTTTCCTTGACTTTTGTGAAAGAAAATAAAAACACAAAATTTCCATACCCATAGGCCATAAGTCTTCCACAGCCCACCATTGAGACATTTAACTTCTGAACAATAAATTTCATATGATCATTATACATATTGAATCGAGAGAATACACAACATTAGAACTGCAGCCAAAAATTTGTAATGCATATGTTTATGTTTTCTCCTCTATTCCATCACTAATAAGGTCTCATATAAACATTTGATTCTAACACCCTCTAATTTTAATCTTGACAATGAATTTCTTAGTATCATAAACAAGTGAACAGTAGTTGACCACAAACAATTATTTTTGTATCATAACATATAATAATTTCTGCATATAAAAATTATATTACATTTTTGTTTTATGCAATTATGTAAGAGGTGTGTTGTGTTACAAGTGATGTATTTAATAACATTCAAAATTATAAGTGAAATAAACAGCAGTCATAATTTTAGCAATACTTTTGAATCATAATGTATTAAATATAGATTTAGGATATATTCCGGTTAAGTTAATAATATTTATTATTGCAACTAATGACACATGATTGAGAAGAACAAGTTCACTGACATCTGAGAGTTCAAGGCTAGGGTCTGTGGAGCAAAGTTTGAAAATCTTTTATAGGTGTTAGGTTGCTTATTTAAAAATGTAATATTTGTTGATTTCTTACAATAATTAAAAATATAACAACTTAATAATTAGGTATGTACTTAATTATAATTAATTTATAAATTAAACATATAAATTATATAGGTACTATATGGTACTTTAAAAACGATATCAAACAATTAGTATTACATATATTTGCTCAATCTTTAATATGCTGTTAGCAGAAGATCAATGATCTTGATTGTGTACCAAACCAAATATTTTATCTCTTCATCCATATTACTTAACTCCTAAATTATCTAGAATCAAAATAATAACAAAAACAATTATTTATATATAATTATACATAATAGTATAAACAACAGGGTCAATATTATAAACTATGCATATACATTATTATCCCACAAAAGCCCCCATTTTTTCCAAGATAAAATAAAATAATATGTGCCAAATTTCATTGAAAACCCTTCACAATTACAAATTTCCCCATTTGTAACCTAAATAAAAAGGAACAATTAATCAATATAGTTAAGCTGTTTATATAAAATGCTGGTAGACTATCCTATTAAGTCAGTAATCTTATAAATGAATGGAGTTGTGTGTGAGTAAAGCATTTAAACAAGATTATTCAACATTTTACATTACAAAAATCAAATTTTCTATATAAGTATCTTCTATCGAACGCTAACTATAATCAAACTCAATCCAAAATCTTTGAATTATGGATTGAAGCAGATTCAAAATTCAAATTTTGTCGCATATTCAAATTTCAACCCTATTTTGGATTATAGATTCCAAATTTTGATTTGTATTCTATTTTGATTATTAATTTTGGCTGTTAATAAAATTTTGAAAAGGTGGGTTGACACTTAGGATACTTTTTATCCTAATGAAAAATTCTTGTAAGAGATGACAGAAGTGGTTACAACTAAAGTAACTGGAAGTAATTAGTTAGATTAATGACTTTGAGACTTGACAATAAAACCCTATACTAATTTTATTAACTCTTTTAGAAATCAAAGTAGTCAGAGGGTTAAGTAATTAGATTCAGAATTAATACATCTATTTAATTCAAGGGATAAAAGGGATCTGAAATTCTCAATATTTTTTGTTAATATCTCCTAAAGTTTTTATGAACATTTATATTTGGTTAAGGAATGTACCATACTTTAAAAAATAAATATTTTTATTTAAATATATTAAAATACAAAGTATAACACAAACATTTATGATTCAAAATGGTACCTATCAATACATGTTACTAATCATAAAAAAATCCATAAAAATAAATATTTAAAAAAAAGTATATAAATACAGTTACATTTAAAAGAAATTGTACAAAGTCATAAGAGTAATACACCATAATGAAGCAATGGATTGCAATGATTCATACCGACCGTTATTGGCATTGAGTCTAAAAGTGAAAGTTTGCTGCACTTCCATCAGACACTTTTAAAAACAATTATCCAAACTTTTCATACTATATTCATATAATATTGGTTATTTTAAATACATTTACATTTTTATTTTCTTTATTACAGAAATTATTACAAGAAAAATTTTTTAAAATGCCAATATTGCTATAGTATTGTAGTAACTTATTATGGAACCCGTTAATATAATATGTTATTTTAAAAGCATATTTAATACAAGAAACTTCTTAAAGTGCAAAAACAAATTTTTATATTTAATCTGTCTTTGGGAAATAAGATAAAATTTACTGAATACAAATAATAAAGGATGGCCATAGAATAAATTCAATGTTAGTGTCGTTAATACATATTTTATGTATGAAAATACAGAAATAAGCATTAAGTATTGAATTTACAAGCAACAAACATTAATATTAAAATCAAATAATGCTTATTGCACATAATCTGTTAACTTGGTTTAATAAAAAGTTAAAGAAAGTACTTTTTATTACTTAATAATGACTTATTGTTATCATCATTGAGAGTGGGTGTTATGCATGTATATAGAAATGTAAGCAAACCAAAGTTAAGTGAATTCAAATTTTCAGGGCAAGTGACTAGTAGTAGTGTCTAGTGATATTATTACATCCGGTCTACAATGTATTTTTGATTTTCACTCAATTTCATTCAGTGTTAGTAAATTTTAGGTTATACCAGAAAGTCCTAGTATTTACAGCATTTAAAGCTTGTTAAATAACATTTATATAAACTTATTTTCTACTGGCTAACTCTAACAAATTTAATAAATATAGTCTGTGTGTAATAAGAAAGGTTTTTTGTAAATCAAACAACCTTTAGATACCTTTTTAAAAAGATGAAGTTCAAAAACCTTTCTCAACACCTCAGTATATAAACTGTGTATTAGAAGTCATATTAACTAAATACTTACAATTTTCTATGCATTACTAGGTTTTATATAAAGGCTAATTTCCAAATCTTTGACCCGACACATAACTGCATCCATTACACAATGACTTGTCATAGTGACAAACATAGCTCACTAGATCTCACTAAACTTACACTAAACTTTAATTTAGATTTAAACATATATTGAATGAATAAAACACAATACATTGAATTGAATATGAAGATAAGTTCTGTTTTTATCAAGAGTGAGTTACAAGATGTTTACATGATTCACCAACATATTAATTATAGCTATTGACATCTATACTTAGTATTGTATTGGCCCTTATTATTATACATTTCCTGCAAAACTATGACATTCAAGGTTCAGTCTTTATACATTGACAAGGGGTTTAGATAAAATTATTGATAATGTTACCTTTAGTTCTCGCATCTGACATTACTTATTAAAATTCCTAAGATATTTTTTTATGTACACCTTAAATAATCTTGCTTACTAATCTCATAAATGAAGGTATGTTTGGATGTTTAGTTATTTGTTACACATCACATAAAAATGGCAGAAGAGATTTCATTGAAATTTGGGACATAGATACTTTATAAACTATATTAACACATAGACTACATTCTATCACAGAAAATTCAGAGTTCCTGTGGGATAATAATAATATATGTTTACTGTTATCAATGCCTGACTATTTAATTTAGCTACAATAAATCAGAAGTTAAAATAATAATAGGGGTGAATAGTTAACAATATTTTATTGACAGATTTACAAAACATTAGAATTAGTAGAAGCAAGTAAATTTAAGTTTACTATAACACTATGTAGGTTTTTGTACCTTTCTTAAACACTCAACTACAATATATACCTTTTTTTATTGACAGACTACTTCCTTTAACATATTTTTTTATGCAGAAAAGATAATACAGATAAGATTTTCCAGATAACTGTGACATGATAATGTCTTAAGATTAGTATTTGGCAACTGGCCTTAAATCAACATGTACTAAAAGTAAATACAATAAATCCTTACATTTATTTAAATCAGTTTAAAATTATAATGTTACATGTATCCTGTAGGGTATAGATAAACAAGATATTTTCACAACTCATTTATATCAAAATTAAATTTTTATGGCTTATTTTGAAATCTTCTGATGAATGAGAACAGTAAGTGTAATTACCAATGTTCTTACATAATAAAAACAGTGTTGATTTTATTTGACTAAAAAATATATCAGGAGTTTAATATCATTATCAGCTTACTGCAGTGCAGTTACATTAATGTTAAATAATTTAATAAAAATGACAATAACAGAAAATTCTAGTGACATTTAACTGTCAATACAACATAAATGTTTGATGGGGTTACAGACCTCATAGCTGGTGGAATTAGTAATTTGTTTAGATTTTTTTGTTACAATGCTACACTATTCCTGATCATCAAATACTTCTTATACTAATACTAGTCTGCCTATCCTGGATTTGGATGGCTACAATTCTCTACTTATAATACTTAGAAAACTAATTTTATTATCATCATGTAATAATAATATAATAACTAAATATTTTTCCATAAAAAAATAAGCTTATGTGTTAATCAAGGTTATAAAGTATCTATGTGATGTGACTAATTTTCTTGAAATATGCTAAGCCATTTTTGCATGAATGAATAACTATTATCGAAACAAATAACATTTGTAATTGAAAAATTTAAATAAATTTAACATATTATGTTGTTCTAAGCGGTTTATTTATAATAAATGTCAACAAGATTGCTAGTCTAAGCTACATAGCCACAAACAATATTTTGTTGTTCCATTTTCTAGTAATTAACATCCAATTGATAAATTCTATTAGTCATTTCAAGATTAAAAACTATATTTTACAAATTCATAGATTTCAATGTTGATAATGGCATATTTTAAAATACATTTATTTAAGAAATAAAATTTTACAATATAAATAAAATAAAGTAAGTAATTAATAATAGTAATAGTATTTCTATTCTATTTAATTATAGATTACATATATATGATTTTAATTAAAAGTTGTAATAACTATATTAAAAGCATATCAAGAAAATCAACAGTTATCATAGGCTGGACTAAGTAAAGCATATAGAAGATAAAGCAAAAATAGAATTATAACACAAATTTAAATTATTTAAATGTAATATTTGTTACATATTATGAGTAATCAACAAATATATGTTATTACTGGGATAGTAAAATGCATAATTACATCTGAATCATAAGTATCCTGCAGTGGTTATTACAAACAATATTGTACTCTGTGAAAACCAGACTGCACAGAAATAACTTTATGTTGTCATTATAAAATTGTTTTTATTTTCCTATCCAATCATGAAAATTACAACAGTTTAAAAAACAAACAAACATGTTTCATCATGTCAGAACTATTATAACAGAGACTATTCAGCCATCACTTCATACTTGGATGTGTATATATTGTTATCAATTCATGTAAAGGATTATTTAACTGTATTGTGATATTTGCACTAGTCAGTTTTATTTATGCATCCTGTCCAAGAATCATCAATTGTTTCATGTCTATTACTAAATAAACTGTGTCATATTTCAAACATGTGCTTCTAGTACTGATTAAAGGTATTGCTAAAGCATTGGATTTTATGAAAAAAATTAATTAACCTATATAAATATTCAAAAAATCCTTACGTGGAAGTTCTTTTATCGTCGCTCTGACGTTCCTTGTCCTTGTTACCCTCACGCTTATTCATAATACTTGCAATGACCGTGCAGGCACTAAGCCCAACACCTCTGATAACTCCCAGAGCCCAGCGTCAGCGTCAGGCGGGGCCACACGCCGCAGTCCATGTCACAGCTTCCAACCACACTGCAATCTCGCCATACCACACTAATCGCCAACAATTCACACACTTTTGAAACTATAACTATTTTTTGATTTTATGAACAAACACAACACTGTATGGAATTTATCTCAAAATCATTTTCGTCACTGCAACCACGATACAGATGTTTCGGCGACTTGCGAATCGATTGTTTAATAACGGGAAATCTTTAATTGATAACTGTTCTTTTTACAACTGATAATGAATGCTGATAATTTTGATACAATTCATCCGGAAAGGAACGAGTATGATTACGGGTCGTCGCCGTGCCCGACCCAATGTTAT
>JAOPUB010000012.1:1272726-1286095 GCA_027564055.1 Neptis clinioides
ATTTTGTCTATGGATCTCTCTTTTAAATTTTATTAAAAGACTATCATAATGAAAATTTACATCAAAGCCTTTTTGATAAAACGTTAATTTAGTTAAAAGGGCACAAAAGGCTCACACCCCGTACCGGAATAATATCAGAGGCAGAGGGAGAGGAGGAGGGATAAAGCTGACCGTCTACCTAATAACAATATATTGCCCTGTGTAGAGCAAATTGTCGCTTAGTTTATCTTGCTTTTAGCTATACAGCTCCTTTGCATGTATTACTGGTTACCATAATATTACTTTACTCATTTATTTTGTGTACAAAGAAGAACTTATGTAATATTGGTTTTGGGTTTACTAAAATTAGATTTGGATTATGTTACTTTAGTCCAGAAATACTTTAAAAAATGTGAGACAAATGTATCTTATCTCATTATATAGCTATAGCTGACCGCTTCGCTTCGCTGAGGCGTATTAAATTATTTTTTTTTTATTTATATAATGCGTAGTATATTACTGATTTGAAGAAGTGGAGTCTACCATTTCACTATCTTCTGATTCACTCACTTTTTTCTAAACCAACCTTGTCTTGATAATAACGAATACAAAAAAAGTTATGCATTTTGACAAGATTTGTTTTTGCTTTTTATTTTAATATAATTTCAAGGTTATAAGGTATAATTAAAGAAGAAATTTCCAACAGTGTTACCCTACACAATAATAAAGTGATTGCTATCATGCATGGCTTGAGGTTTTCACGTAAGCGACCTTACGAAATTAACTACGGGCCATAAAACACGCGGGTCAACAAGTGATGATACCTGGTATAAGTAATGTGGCCGATTTCTATTCAGATTCTTGTGTATTTTAGTACTTTATTTACACCTTTATATTATAAACTGGGTTCGTAATTTATGTATGACTAATTTCCACAGACTCTTCAAACCTTTTTTCCTGGATATTTTCTAAGCTCTGGTTGATTTAAAAAAAAATTAATTTTAATTTATGCGTGAAAACGCAATAAACAGACAGATCCTATGTCCGTCGATAGATGGCGTAAGTAGTATACTAGGTCGCTCATTCATTTGTTTCGTAAGTATTCTGCGTTTCTTAAAAGTTATTGATAATTTAAAATATTATTTTCATCAAAGCTTAGAAAAGAATTTTATCTACTCCAAATGAGGTATTGCTATGCTACATTGTTTATAAATGAGTATTCGCGGGTAGTTCCTTTTATATTTTCAAGTACACGCCCATTTAGACAGTATAATATATTCTTTGGTACGATAGGTTAGTCACGCTGATGGTTTCTCGTAGTGAGTGCAGTGAACTAAGAATATAGTGTCCTGGTTAAGGTCACCCGTCTCAGGTCCACGTAAGTTACATTTATTATATAGTGTAGATAGTGTTCGGGCAGCGGATGGGGAGCGTTGTTATAACGAAAGGGCCCTTCTAACGGTACACCGTGGTCGCAAGTCCAAGACGCTGCCGACTCTGTCTAAATGCGAGTGTATAGGTATTGCGGTATAGAAGTGGGTATCATTTTTCTGTCATTTATGAAGGTATTGATATGAAAAAGAGATAAAATGATAAAAAATACGAGTCACTTACTCAGTTAGCCACCACTTCATAACTATAATTCTTTTGCATCATAAAATTTGTTTTGATAAGTTCAATTTATATATTTCTTTCTATTCAGTTCTCTGCCCTGACCGTTAAAAAGACAATTTAATTAAATTTTTATTAACTAACTCAGTAACAGCAAATTAACATTGTACCCGCATTCGTTATCACCTTTACAAAGATAAGGCAACCTGTTAAAATAAGATTGCGAAAGGGCGATCGTTATTAACCGGTGGAATAGCCAGTGGGAAACAAAACGCTTTAATAAAAACCGTTCGACGAAACCCGAATGAGAATTTATTTTCTGTTATATAAGAAATCTATAGGTCGACATTTTCAGAATGTCTGAAGCAAGTGACTCTCATTAAGATTAGGGTGTAGATTTTTTTTGAATGGTTGGTAACGCTGATTAGCTTTAAAATGGTTTAAATACAACTTGAAGAATATATATTTCTATAGAATCCGCAGTTTTTTTGATATTTAAAAAAACAAATTAAAACTTCTTCATTTCATAATTATTCTACTATATAAAACAATCCAATACACAATTCTACATTGAAAGCCACCATAGATGGTACAAGATCTCTTTTTAAATCTGAATCAGTGTTGTCACTCCGCAATTTGGGATTGAATATTATAGAATAATGAAGATGTAATTAAAAATAAACATCTAGTACTTCTTATCTTATTTTACGTGGATTAAGAAAAATATGGAGAGCTGAATAATTTAAACGACGGGATTTATAAAAATAAGGATTTGTAACTCTGTCACAGTCACAGGTGCACTGGCACGTTTTGTATGTAAATATAATTTGAATATGGCAGCATTGTGCACTAAATTGCACTTTATTGCGTCGACGTGAAGTAGATATTTATTAATATGTTACGAATATCTTCTATACGTACCCAAAAAAAGAAAAGATACTTTTTAGAGTTCATGTTATGAGTTTCTCTTAAATATTAGTCTTTTTTAAATATCTGTATGGCTCGTTTACTTAACATTATTACAGCGCCATCTTTTATCTAATTGTGGCAGACTCAAATGAATTTATAGAGAAGTCTTTGAATATTTTAATCATGTTAAGTCAAGTTCTCCAGCATTTTTTTGTTTGCTATCAACAATAATCTATTGAAAAATCAAAGTAATCTAAGTATACCCTAATCCTGTGTGCGTACTACTAGAGCCTTTTTAGCGAAGAACTTGTTGCTTAATTGGCTTTTAACCAAGTAAGTGCCAATACAATCGCGCAACAAGCTCACAATGTGCAACGATCTCCACTAGTTTTGCACAAACGTTAATTTTTCGAAAAAACAAATTCTTCAGCTTTATAATATTAGATATACTACTTGATCCTTAATCATCAAGACCAACTATATGTACTTTTAGTTGCACTATGTTAGACAATATTTACTCTATGATATAAATTGTCAGACTAACTCAGATATTTTAAGATAGAGTTTATATATTGCCGAGCCTACCAAAAACTGAGCTTTGGTAAACATACTTGAGATTTAAATAGATATCACAACTGAAGACTAAAGATATAGGCAGCAGTCAATATAGCTAAAGCCCTTATATCTTAAGTAACCCTCAGGCAACCAATACAATTATCAAGTTCAAACAGTTCCCAAAGCAAACTGAAACTTCTGGTTATAGCTGCATCCAATATCCTAATTGACATATCGGGCGGTGGACCGCATCCTACCCAAGGATTATTCTGGGTGACAGTGGACTACTATCGACTATCTGTGGAAAGCACACATTCGGATATTAAGGGGAATGTATATTAAGGCACTTTTTGCCTATTTCAGGATTAAATTTAGTATCTAGGATTCTATGAAAATGGTTAATAAAATTATTTAACCTTTACGAAGCGTATCTTTGAGAAGTAATTTTTTTTCGAATTCGTATTCAAATAAATCTATATCTTGCTACAAGTCAGACTCTTAAGGTATGTTTGGTTCGAACACCCCATCCTTTATTCTCTGTCATGAACTTTTCCAAACCAGAAGCCCATTCGTGACGTTGTATCCGTTGGTTCTTGCATTTGTCTCTACAAAAGGAGTATTTAAAATTGAAAACATATTTTCATGTAATGTAAATAATCACGAAATAATTTTAGTATTTACCCGCAAGGACATAACTGTGGCGAACATTCGGAAAAGACGAGCCTATTGATACAGTCTTCATTACAGCCGGACGAGGGAACGCAGTTGCATGCCACACTTTCACATTCCTCAGCCGAGGGCTTCACGTCGTAGTATACGTCTGAAAAGAAAAAAAAATAAGGGATTACCCCTAAGGGAATAATATCAACTTCTTAAATATTCCTAATGACGATTAAGTCTTTATGAATGAAAATAGTATTGACTGGTTATAAGTCATTAAAATCTGTTTAGTAATTTCAGAGATGGGGGGTGACCAAATAATTAGTATCTCATGTGATTAGTTTACGTACTATACGTGTTTCGTTTTCTTTTGAGGCTATATCTTTTGTTTTGGTTTCTATCGGTGTTATAAAGTGGGGGACTTTAAAATTTCTGAGATAACTTCTATGTACAAAAGAAGTTCGACAAGTTAAATTTTTATTCATATGTACGGATACCAGTCCTCTTTCAATTAAACATCATACCAATCAATCACTTACTTGTGCGTATCTTTTTATAATTCCACGATGGTACAGGCTGGTTATAGTGTTGTTCCCACCAAATGTCGTACGGTAGAGTAAAATATTGCAGTGTCCGCCTGACCCATCGCTCGCAATAAGGAGGCGGCCCTAACAATCCAGGTGGAAATTCTGTTTGAGTCACTAAGTTTTTCCCTTTCCCTTCTGGCTTGGGACTAAAATCATAAAAAGTTGTTATGAAACATGACTAAATTTTTATTATTTTTTTTAAATAATTATCAAAAACAGGTTATATATCAGACAATTAGATAAAACCGAAATCAATTACTAACTCACCAAATATATTTAATTGGCAAAATTATTTTTTATTAATAAATAAATATACTCACTCTTCTTTATAATAGTCAGAGAAGAGCCCAGCTGCCAAGAACTTCTTCCTTAAACGTGGATTCTTCTTTGACACCGATGGTTTTTCTCTGCCGTCGACACCATTGACAGGACTTTCATCACGCGATGAAGCAACGCGTTTCTTACAAATAATACTTTTCGAAAGCACGTCAATGCTTTTCTCGAAGTCTATTTCTTTTTCATTTAAAGGCAAAGGATCGTTTTCGTCATGGTCATGTAGATTGTCAATGGATGGTTCGCGAGATTTCGAAGTTATTCTTCGACTAATTACCGTATCTATGGAACTTTCTCGAGAACTGGAATGTATGTCATTTACTTTTTTGTTGACTGTACATGATCTTGACTTTCTTCTTGTAGCTATGCCCACTGGTTTCGTTGATTTTTCAACATTTTCAAATGGTACCTTTTTATTCTCCACTCTCTTAGTTATTTTGTCATCATTGGTATTATCTGAACTTCTGGTAAGTCTCCGCTCACTTGGATACAAAACAGCCAAGCTTGATTTTGGCCTCAAACCAAGTTTTGCGGTTTTTTCGACTACTTTTCTCTTTGAAAATATTTCCTCGATCTCGCGTGAAGGAGACATAGCCCGAGTTTTTCGTTTCATCCTTTCTAAGTTATCTAGACGACCGCAATTTTTATCAGCTTTGAGATTTAATAGACTGAGTGGAATACTGTCTTCAGGATCATTTCCTAAAGAACTGGTTAATGAAGGAATGCTATCAGACTCGCTAAGTACTTCCCATTTATTTACATGATTTTTCAATTCTTTGTCGGTTCTGGTCTGTTTTAGTTGCAATGCAGGGGCTCGTAAAATGGACGAGCTACCAATTTTCTTTTCGTTTTGATTCTTTTCTATGGGACCTGATTTAATGTTGTCGGTTAAATCTTTTCCTTGTAATTTTTCAAGAGCAACTACGGTTAGTCTACCATGTTTCGGTAAATCATCTTTATTTAGGACGACTTTCAATTCGGGTTTTTTATTTGCTGTACGCTCCAAGAAGCTGCTCATGGCTTCGCCATCTTTTGGTACTCTTTCGAACGCAGAGTGATCGGTATCTTCTGACGTAAGGTTATCGGATGTGTTCATATTAGTAGGAGGTTCCACCTTTTTCTTTTTCTTTTTAATATTAGGAAAACCAGTCCTATTAATAGCTTTACGTCTTCTTGTTCTTTTCCTAGATGCATCAATTACTTTACTGTCACTAGAATCGTTAGCTTCTGAATTTTTAACGAATACGCCTGACTTCTTCCCTAAATCCAATGTTGGTAATTTTTCGGAAGATATTTTTGGAAGAAGAACTTTAGCAGGCAATACAAGCTTACTTTCTCTTATTAAATTATTAGACGTTTTCTTCTTTTTTTTCTCATTAGAATCATCTTCATTTGCCAGATTCCTTTTAGGTTGACGTAAATTATGGCCTCCGGTGGTTTCTTGTATTTTATCAGATAGAACCGCCGCAATTGATTCTCCCCTTTTAGGCCGTACGATGGGTTCAGGCGTTTCTGATATTAATGCCAAAGGTATATCCGCCTCAGTATCGATTGGTGCTAATAAATCATTCGAGATTTTATTTTCATTTCCTTTTATCTTATTTTTACCTTTGCTCTCCGCTAAAATATTACTAACACAAATAGATGATTTTGGTATTTGATCTTCCAAGTCTATGGATGGTTCAAAGATCCCCGTAGGTTTATCAACATTTACGACTACACATTGTTCTACTAAAGTATCAACAGTTTTAGATTTTTTGGTTTCTAGAATTTTCCCTTTAGATACTGGAGATTTTATTACACTTGCTCTTGTATTCATTTGCAAAGATTCCTTAACCTTACTTTTTTCATCAGATATTTTATTACCAGTTTCAGTATTACTCTTTTCTTTTTCTAAAATTCGAGATTCAATAGACTTCCTTATATTATTATTTAGGAGTGTATCTAAAACTTTAGTAGCTGCACTAGGGTTAATTTTTGAAACTAAATTGCTAGTTAGACCTTCGAGCCTATTTTTCTTACGAGTCATTATTTCAGATTTCTGCGCAGGCGGAATAGAACTTTTATATAACGAACGCGCTGACATACTTTTGAGGGGATCGACAGAAGTACTATTATTAAGATTTGATTGATCCGCTATTGATGCCATGCACTTATCAGTTTCATTGTTTTCTTCGCTTGATGTATTTTGATTGACATCTTTAGAAACATTTATACTTACTACTTTATCTTCAGATAATTTTTTAGACAGTGATTGTACAACTTGGTCTAAGCTAGAATGTGATATGACTTTTTCTGCTTCTAGTCTGTGGCGTTTTTTAGGTGTTGCAATTGGAGCTGAATTTCGTACTGGCGATGATTTTCTTTCAGATCTGGGTGACGATGTTCTACCTAATTCTGTTTTAGAAGTTTCTAATTTTGAATCACTTTCTTTTGACTTGGGCAGACATTTTTCTAAATCGTTAACCATTTTGTGTACAGCTTTAAGCTTTTCTGATGTTTCATAAATTTTCTTTGACAGTTCAGACTCCTCAGCAGATGGCTTTTCAATAGTAAGATCATCATCAACGGTATTGTTGTTTAATAAATATTGATCATTTGCATTTTTATTAGATTCGTCATTTTTTGTTAGTGTACTATCAAAAGTACTCATATTTGATTTCAGCGTTCTTGCAGTAGTTGTTTCATTTTGTATTTTGTTGTCATTTATACTTAAAACATGTTTTACGTTATCACTCTTCTTTCCTTTTTCACTTATTGGTTTCTGCTTTAAGGATTCTTCCGATTCGTCTTTATGCATATCCCCCATACAATCCGTTTCAGTGCAATAAAATTTATCGGTTGATACGTCGGCTTTGGAATTTTCATCAAATTCAGCTGAGACTAAGCTAAGACTTAATGAATTACTTGTAGATGAATTAATATGATAATGTCTCTTTTTCAAAGGTAATTTATGTTCATTTGTATCTTTACCGCCTTTGTTTTGAGATTCAGTTAACTGTTTTTTGTGTCTTCGTTTAGATGTAGGAGTTGCTATTTCTTGATTATCAGAAGTTTTTCTCTTTTTCGAAGCTCTTTTAACTACTTTTGGAGGCGCTAGATCGATTGATGGCTTCTCTTTTTCTGTAGGTTTTTGAGGAATGGGTGAGGCATTTGCAATGAACTTTGGTGCGATTTGACACAATTTGATGAAATTCGATATGAGGCTGTCCATATCTTGCGTAAATTTTTGATCAACTGAATCCACAGAATTTCGGTTTGTGTATGAATCTCGACATCTTGAAACCGATCTCGATCGATGTCTCCTTTTACTTCTATGCCTATGATGTTTACTTTCAGTTTTAACAGTTATTCTAGAGGGACGTTCTGACGGCTTTAAATTTATTTTAGGAGGCGCTAACACAACTGTTCTTCTATGTTTTTTAATATGATAGGAAGGTTTAATATTTGGTTTTTTGAAATTTAAAAAGACATTTCTTGATAATGATTTGTTTGGAATGTAAGTATTTTTTGCTTTTTCGAAACAAATTGGTAAAGGTTTAGAAACATTTTCTTTTCTCACTGACGGAGAATCCTTTTTTTGTTGTTTACGGCTCTTTGGAGAGAAATGCTTTAAATTATCATCTTTCTTTGCGGCAGACAGCTTGGTACCTGTACAAATTGGCGACACTCCAAACTTATGCGTAAAGAGGGGTTTAAGCGATGGCAGATTATTGCCGATATAATTACTTTTAGAGGGTGACTTCAGCAATGTATTGTTATTGTTGTGACTTACTTTAAAAATGTTATATGTCGTAACTGGTCTCTGTAAGCCACTAAATACAGGGCCAGGTGCAAATGGATCTGAAGAATTAAGTCTCAAAACGTGCTTTTGGCTACTTTTTGTAAATCCATAATTGTATTTCGATGGCAAAGGATATTTTGTGGAAACACTAATATACTTTGGGCTTGCATTAGGTTTTCGCAAATAGGTTTCACATTCAGAATCACTTGAGCTGTGCCCTAAGGTAAGACTACTAAAGGTTTTATTCGATAATAATAAAATTTCCTGATCAGATACAAAATGCTTCTGATTTTTATAATACGATCTATTTCTAACAGATCGCGTTTTCTTTAGCTTTCGCATACGTCTTCGCATACTTCTCACACTATAATCCGTCTTATAACCCGATTTATCGCTTTTATAACCAGATCTATGGTCACTTTTGTACCCAGAACGATAACAATCACTTTTATAACCCGATCTACATCCATAATCACTTTTATATCCCGACTCTATTAACCGACTGCAACTTTTGTATGGTTTGAATTCATGGTCACTTTTGTAACCTGAAAGAATATCCTTGTATTTTGGATTAAGATCAATTTGTTTCCATGTTGGATCCAAAGGATCTTCAGCAGCTGCTTCATTTTCACTTTGATGTTCCCTCCAGGAATTGTTTATTGATTTGTTATTTTTGTTTTTTGGTAAATTCGCCAGTTTGTTGCTTACCTCTTTCCGCTTTGCGTAGACTCCAGATAAAACAGATCTACCAGACGGTATAGAGTCATCGTCACTATCTGCTGAATCGTATTGATTTTTATCCCTTAATGTCTTAGACGTAGGTTTTGCAGCTTTAGCTTTCTGAGGTTTTCGACCGACTTTTTTTCGTGGTGGGTATAGAACTCTATCGGTAGCATAAAGCATTCTATCTAAAGCGGCAATATCCAATTTATGATCATTTTTCTTAGTTTTATCAAATTTATTTTGCTCCTGTTTAAGCGGAATAGGAGAAGGTGCTTCTGTTTTTATTAGTTTAATCTCATTTTCAATTCTCTTTTTTTGAAAGTCGCAATCACTGGAATCCGACTTATTATGGGCTCTACTTCTAGTCTTTGACTTAGAACGTGAACTTTTTCTTTCCCCTACATTATTTTCTTTATGGATAGATTTTCTGCTATGCCTATTGTGACTATCATCTACATCATGTCGCCGTAAGGGGGAATGTGTAGGTGAATTATAATTTGATAAGATACCAGAATCCGGCGAGACATTGGGTGGATCATTATTGTTATGAAAGTCGTTAATTGCATTAACTCTCGACTTAGCTCCTTTTTGAGATTCTACATTTTTAGTATCAAACTCATCTTTTCTAACTTTACGAGGCCTGCCCCTTTTTCGTCTAGATTCAACAACAATATTCTTTACATCTTCTTGAGATTCAACCGAGTTTGTACTGAAAGCTTCTAGTTTATGATCCACTTGGTTGGCAGAAGCAGAAGTTTCCACACTGGCGACTGTAATTGGGGAACTTTTTAACAGATCACTAGCGCTGCCTAGTTCTGAACCACCCGATGTTATATCCAAGTGCATGAAATCGTTATTTTCTACACATTCCTCCAGACTGGGCGGGTTCTGAATCGACAACTCAGACTCCGTTACTGATGTTATTTCTTCGAAAACTTTATTTATTTGTGATAACTCTTCAGTCTGTTGTGGACTTAAATGTTGCGTATTGCTACAAAAATTCGAAGCAATGGGCGGGATTTCTGATAAATTATTTATTTGGCTGAGTACACAGTCACTAATTGTGCTGACTCCTTCTATTGTATTTGATTGTATTCCACAATTTAACGACGGACTAGGAGCTGGATATATGGTATTAAGTGGTACAGTGCTGCTCAACTGCTGCGTCCGAGCAACAAATTCTTGTAATAATCTTGACGAGTAATGACTTGTGTTCGGTTGTATTGTGTTTGAATTGGAACATTCATTTTCAGATCCTGAAGAATCTTGGGTTGCTCTCTGTATTGCAGCCGTTACAAGCTGGGGTGTTAGCTCCATTTCACTACTTGAGCCATCTCCTGTCAAAAATGAATTAAATACAATTAAGTAGACTTCAAAAAGTATATTCTCGCCATCATCAGTAATGAAATATACCCTCACCATTATCAGCAATGGATTTGTCGTCGTCCGGCGAAGCGTTGTGAACAGAGAAGGTCGAGAAATTGGGCTGTTGCGCCGGCGCGCTCGATGTTTGTTCTGGAAATAGTTCCGCAAGGTCTGCATCGTCGATGACCTGTAGAAATTATTTCGGGTTTATCACGTCATAGTTAATTCTGGGCCAGTTTACACTAATTGAGAGAAATATAATAATTAATATTCCAATACGACACTGTTCCATGAAAAAGACAATAAGGATAATATAATATGAATGTCACAAAAAAAACAAAATATTTTTCGGTGATATTTTAAAATTTGATTAAATATACTGACTGATATAATAAAATGAAAATTACTTTATTGTAAAAAATACAATTGTATAACTAGAATTCAATTAGAACAAAAACAGAAATTAAATAATTCAATATTTTTATTATACGTTATCGGGCTTACTTATAAGCGTAATTTATAAATGAATTAGTTAAACAGTGTTTTTTCCTTTCCGGCACAATTTCAAATTTGCTTGACAACGAAAATTTTAAACATTGATTAAATTGATCACTGTTAACAAGTAAGCCAGTAAATTAATATTTTACATTAAAGCATAAAAAGAAAGGCTAATGTTAATTAATAAGAGATTTAAATGTATTTAGAAATATACCTGCAACGGACAAGTAGCAGCGAGAGCCGCACTGGAATCATCCGGCGATGCATGTGCAGAGCCACCAGCAGCTTCAGCGGTATCAGAATCTGATGAAGACGATGATGACGAAGAGGACGATGAAGACGAAGAAGACGTCGATGACGATGTGCTGCTGCCGCACGCACCATTCTCTGCTGCTGATGAAGCGAACTAGAACAAAACTTTATTGTAAGAGTTTAATAACATTATAAGAATTTAAGGTTATTATTAGGCCATATCAGAAAATAAGCAAAAATTAAAAAAAATAAATTTCATTCATTAAAATTATTTAGATAATATATCAAAAGCAGGATATTTGTCAAGAAATATAAAGCAATCGCATATTTTAACGAATATAATCACATTGAGCGAGAGGTGGCATTAGGCAAGTGGACGCCGTGTCCGTGTGTCGAACTCATCAAACTTGGAGCCCTGTTCGTGTTCGTGTTAAAAATTGTAAATTCCGCGAACGTGCACTGTGCTGCTGCTGCTGCTGATGCTGAATCTTTGCTTACTTGCACGATCTCAAACGTTTGCGCTTTTATATTGCTTTCGATGAAAAAGCACAATATAGATAGTAAAGATTGACCTTCACCTGCCTGATAACCAGATGGGACTTTTTTTTAAAAAGGGTTCATAGTCATTTTTTTAACAATAATTGATATCATAAGAAAGATAATTTAATTACAAAATCAATTGTAAAGACATGCTTTGTCAAAATCCTGCTTTCAAGCCTAACCTACTTTAAGATTTATTTTTTTTAATGTTATTTTGTTCCTTTAAATATATATTGGGATTTTTTATAGAACTTGGCACTTGACACTGGAATTTCGATCTCCATTCTTTTTGCGGCGAAGCCCACAGCCAAGCGAAATTTTTGTATTGAACTTGGTTCTGCTTTTTTACATTTATGTTTTTGGTGGGATATCATTACTTTTTGTAAAGAAAACTAGGCAAGTATTGAGACGGTTCCAACGCTACAATTTAAAAAAAAATTGAATGCAGCTCCCCTATTTTTTTACTTATTTTTTTGTTTTTGGACGTTTTCCTACTCTTGCACAAAATTATTGACATGGATTCCAAATTTCATGCATCTAGGTCATCTGGAAGTAGGTTATTTTTAGGTACTATATGTCAATCAGTCAGTGCTAAAATTTACAACTCTTTGATCTTCATATCTTTATAACCGTTTGAGCTAGATTCATGAAATCTGGGCTTCTAGATGTCCTTAGGGATATGTGATATATATTAAGTGGTTCGTATGATATTACACTCGGCGCTGGCTAGCCAGTTCCTTTGCTTTGAACTTGGCTTGAAACGCAGCCGCGTGTCTAGATTGGACAACAAAGCATTGTTCTGGTAATATATTTCAAAAGTTGGGACTTAATTAAAGCAATCTCCTAAATTTTAATAAGATAATTCATTTAAATTCAACATGAAACATAAAGATAAATTTTAAAGTTTATAGCTCTGCTGCACCTATAATAAATTATCCCTAGATTTCAATGCCATATGTCTCATTTAAATGAGACCTCAAACACCTAATGGCCCTTTGACAAAGACTTGGTCAACATGACCTCCAAGATAATTACTGTGTGTTTGCTCACTTCTATAAAATTGTAGATCAATTACTATGATTATTCATTGTCAAAATTTTTAGTCGAAGTTCAAAACGAAATTTTGTTCTATTTCCTACTTGTTCCGAAGTACAACACAATTACTGCAGGAACTACAAATATTAAGTTACGCAGTAATAGCTAAATGCACAAGTCGTTAGGTTTAACGCTACTAAGGAACACACAGGAAAGAATATATATCTGATATCTGATACTGATAAACAAAAAACATATTTATTTGTAATTTATAGAGGTTTTTACTGATATTTAATCCTAAATTATACATATACGAATATACGGACGTTGCAAGATCTAAAAAGTTTCAATCTATTCCTCATTTGACTTCCCGGACGCCAAATGACACATGTTGTGAAACTTTAAAGATATTGTAACGTCCGTATATGTACATATACGTCTAAATAAATGTAAAACGTATGAATAACGTTAATCTAAGTTAGTTGTAGGTTAATAAGTCTAATAAGTTAGGCGTGAAGTAGCGATTGAGTTTTCTTTA
>JAOPUB010000012.1:1286195-1297231 GCA_027564055.1 Neptis clinioides
GTCGCAAGTCAGTCGGGGAACAGATCCCCTACCACCAAGGGGTGCTGGGTTATTCGCCTCTTACGAGATGCTCTCCCAGCGGCAGAGGGAAATTATATTCTAAACCTTCCCCTCACGGAAAAAATGTTTTTTTATATCAGAGTTTTTAAGGGGATCAAAACCTAACACGAGTGTTTACGTAGTTCTAACTTCGTGAAAAACTGAATTTATATATTCAAGAAATAGAAATCGAAAAGCAAAGTTAGCATATTCAAATTCCCTGAGAACAAGAGTAATATAGAACACATCCTTTACTCATTCTAATCAAAGTAAACAAATAAAAAATATTTTTTTCATAATATTATGTGTAACAAAAAGTACCTACTGTTTTCTTGTTTTCTTATTATAGATCTCCTTTTAATCCATAATAAGGATAATTTAAAAATCAAATAATACAATTAACCCGTCTCTCTTATTACTTCGTAGTAATAATTTCTGTTCATTTTGTTCTAGATTTTGATTAGATTTTATTTAATACAGTAAATATTTAAATCACAAATACTTTTGAATAAAAAAAAACTGTATTACATTTTTAAGCATAAATTATGCCTCACCTTACTAAATAAATATAAAGAACTAAACCGACATCACTTATTCGTTTATAGATTTCATATTTATTAAATTAGATTTGACACGAGTTTCTTCGTTTAATTTTACATTTTAATCACTACGTCGATAGATGGCGTAATTGCATACTTATTTGTTTAATTCGTATTTTTGATTTAGACCCTTTTTAAATCTAAAAATGTATCTTCTCAGTGATTTAAGCCCGATAATGTAACAGACGAACACTTTTCGTCAATAGATGGCGTAAGTAGTGCGTTAAATCGCACATACAATATTTCTGTTTATATACTTATGTACGAATTTCCTATGATTCTAAACCCGTTGTTTCATTCACATTATACTCCGCTCCTATGGGTGGTAGCATGATGTTTTAATAGCCTGTAGCTTTCCTCAATAAATGGACTATCCAACACAAAAAGAAATTTCAATTCGAACCAGTAGTTCCTGACATTAATGCGTTCAAACAAACAAATAAACAAATTAATATATGTAATAACATTTATTAATTTCCTACACAAAAACCTTCATTTCATCTAAACGACAACGAGCTTGTTACATTAAAAACCACAAATAAGCACAAATTTTAGATAACATTTAAAGCGAGACAAATTAACAAACCTGTCTGATAATAAAATCTTGGACTCTGGTTGGACTTGGTTTTTGTTCAGTTATATCCTAAACTTTTTTATTTCCGTTTTCTAAAATCGTTATGAAATAGATTTTGGTTGAAAGTCATTACATAATTCCTTTTTTTTATTACCGAGACTGAATAAATTGTATGAACTAGATTAGATTTCTGTATCGTAAAAGTTTTAAACTGTAACACAATTTTGTTTAGAGAATATATTTTATTCTTTTTTTATTTACATTCAGTACGACTAGACCGATTTTGTTGAATTTTATTCTATCAGTAGTAGTCGGCACATAATTTCATTTAAGGGGGCGCATACAAACTTGCGTGCCGGAAGCTGTCTATTATTTACTTGTAGTTTTAATAAAAATTTCAAATATTTAGAGGACGTTATCATTAGATTTATAAAACAAAACTAAATATTTTATTATTATCCTACAGGAATCCTGAATTTATTCACATATATAATCCTAACATTATTTTTTTACCATACATTAGGCATACATAACATATTTATAAAATACATATCATATTATATAGATATATATGGTTTAGAGATAAACCTTGTTTTGTAATAACACCGAAAAAACTTAGATTTAAACTTGGATCCTGTAGAGCGCTGTGTAAGGTTTTTTAGTTTGACAGCATATTCTATTAAGTAGTCTGAATAATTTTTGAACGTTTCTACTGTAGTAATTCATGGTTAGAGGGAACCGGTAAGTTTTTTATATTTAAATATATTGTTAATTATGATGTTGACAACACTGATTTGAGTGAACGTTGGTAGTATTGCTACATTCTCATTGGTGCAAAATATCAAGTGATCGTCAGTGTGCCAACACAAAGACAAAAACTGACCAAATAAATACCCCATCATGACAAAGATTATGATTATTCTATCACAATTATACTAGCAGTAACGCTGAAGGTCTTAGCCTAAAGTATAACCAACAGGATTAATATTATAGTAGCCAGAACGTGATGCTACTGGTCTGCGTATAGTACATAATTTCATCGTTAGGAATATGAATTTTTGTTTGCATATTGTTCTTATATATTGTAGACACGCCAAAAGAATTCCGAGAAGAGATCGTTAGGGGATAAATTACCTTGTTTTAGATATTTTAATCTATAACATATTGCTTTTTAAATTTGTTGTACAGAATAAAATATAAATTAATATATTTGGTGGCTACAGAATTCAAAAAGTAGCTTTCCGAAATTTTTAGGTGAATCGGAAATTGTGAACGTTTCGTAAAGTCTACAGTACTTCTATTTAAAACGTAAAAATTTAATATAACGTAGTTAAGTATAAATATAAATTCAAGTAAATTTACTAATCCATAAGCACAAGTCAAGCAAAGCTATTAATATTTAAAGTTAAAACAGTATTTCTAAAACTGCATCGTGGGAAGTGGAAAGGCAGTCTGATTTCGGCAACCAGTTCCTTGTTTGCATTAATCCTTGCTAGATTACATCGCCTGACGTTTCTATACCAATCACAATATATTCTATAGGGATACAGAATACTGTTTTAGCTTCGATTACAAACCGATTACGCAGTTTCTGCAGCTATTACCTACATAGATGACAATTTATGCAAGTAAACAAAGTACGGTTCCGTGGCTGTTAATCTGACTTTCCCAATCTGGTTTAGTTTTGTGCTTTCATATTATGTACTTGTAGTCGAAATATAGCTTATAATCGAATTATGAGCTTATGTCAACCCTAGAAGCTCAACGTTGATATGGTATATAATCGATGTAGTTTAGTATTTTGCGTTGATTATTGAAAGCATATTTTTGTAGAAGTTGTTGTATTGACTGCAACTAATGGCGGGAAAAGTAAGATGGCGGGAGATGTTGATTGGGTGGCAGTTAAATTAAAAACTAACAATATAACGGCTAAATAACTATAATATTAATCCCGGTGGTTATACTTTAGACTAAGAGCCTCAGCTACAATATTTAGCTCAGCTACAATAAATCTGTACGAAGATCGTAAGAACTGTAAGATTTATGAATTTGTGTGGTCGCCTCTGTTGGTCTGAAATTTTGTAATAGTTGTTTCTCGCAAACTTTTTAAAATTTGCTGTAGTAGGAACAAAATGGCGATGGCTTATTGATTTCAAAGCATGGCAACACTGCACCACCTATATCACTCGAGCATAGTGCTGCTTTCTGCCGGGGAAAGAATTATCAAAGTCGGTTTAGTACTCTCAGAGATTATGTCCAAATTGCCACTGTATTACACTTAATTGGCCATATCTTTTGAATTATTAAAAATGTGGCAACACCACATAGCCAATTTTACCGGGAAATATTTCAGTAGCTTTCGATCGGCGAAAGGATTATCAAAATCGGTCCAGTAGTTTCAGAGCCAATTCCAAACAAACAAACATACAAAAATACAAACAAATTTTACCTCTTTATATAATAGTGTAGATACATAAATTAATTTAATAATATAAATTAAAATTTACAAAATGTATGTCACAATATACTCTTAAAGCTTGAGATTTGGCTTACAGTTATCTTTTCATTAATTAATTATGCCAGTATTGTTTTGCTAAACATAAAATATTTATTTTGAAACAACCTGTAGGCGGTAGCTAGTAGCAATAGGTTCATATAAAAACTAGTTCACCGCCGTTATTTTGTATACTTACTATATGTAGGAATCATCGATCAAACAATATTTACCTAATTAAACTCACTTAACAAGATGTACGACAGTTTTGGAGCGTTTCGACCTCATTTTAACGCTCTAGCCAGGGCTGGTTATTTTAAAAATGTTTTAAGGCCAGAAGTGAAATGGAAAAACACATTTCATTATTATTACCGCATATTTGTTTGGATTGCTATTTTGAGTTACAACTTACAACATATCATACAGGCTATTCAGGTAAAAAAAAACAGTCTAAATATTTGACTTTTAGGATTTATTAGAGAGATCTTTAATGTTTTATTTGACTTTTCCCATATTTTTTTTGCAAAAAGTTTCAAGTATAATTTTTTTCTACTACCTAAAGTAAAAAGTAGTCAGTCAATCAGTTAATTTTAATTTGGAATGAGTAGCTTTCTCGTCCCATTATATAATGACTAAAAAGTGTGTATTAGTATCGTATGTAGGTAAATTTCATTAATGCAAATTTTTATGGCTGTGTTTCCGAAAGAGATCTAATTGCCCAGTGTAGCTTAGAGTATATCAAATGCATGCGATTCTATACACACACTCGTTACACTTTCTAACACACCTATGAAGGAAGCGCAGCCTAGAAGTCATTATTTAACAGTATACAAAATATGCCAAAAAATATGCCAAAAAATTTAACTCATGTTATTCTCATCATTTAAAAAGTGTTGCCATTTTTTGTAATTAATTTAAACTTAACATCGTAAATAGAATAATAATATCCCCGCCTTTCTTTAGTTAGTTCTCTCACCCTCTCTCGTTTTCTCACTTATCCGATTTCTTTAATTTCTTTCATTTTTCTCTTGTTTCTTTCTTTTTTCACTTTCATTCTATATCTCTCTCTCTTTCTTTTTTGATTTCTCTCTTTCACTATCACCATTTTCATTTCCATTCTCTCTTTCGAACTTTTTCCTCGCTAAAAACAGCGAATATTGCTTTTGATTCGTTCCTCCTCCCTTTTCTATATCGATCGATGCTACTATTTCAGTAGGGTAGAGTCCTGCTTTAGACCCTATGAAACTTCACGGTTCTTCCTCTAATTATCTATTGATGCTATCATAGTTTATTTGCCAGGTAAGACATCACACTGAACAGCTTGTTGGAACTCTATTCATTTTACTGACAACTCTGAACGCGTTGGGTAAACAAATTGCTTTTAATTTTCGCGTTCAACGAATTGAAAATTTAATTAACATTATCAATGGTGAGTATAAAATTTATTTACTAAAAAATTAAAATTTTACAAAAGTTGTTAAATAAATTCATTCATTCCAAATTTTATTGAATTTCGTTGAAACGTGATTAAGTTTCAAACATACATAACTAAGCATACAAAAATCCAAACATGCAAACTTTCCGTTTATAATTTATAATATTTAGTAATATTTGGTATGATTTTTTTCATTGACTTTGTAATGCAATATTAATATCTCTAAATTCTTTTTTAGGTTCGCATTTTGGTCCAAAAAATCCTTATCATGAGAATCTAATGACCAGCAACGCGACATCCATGTCTCGTCTTCTTACAGTTTACCATATTTCGATTTATATTTGTGGTGGTCTTTTTACCTTGTATCCTCTAATAGATAAAGCTTTAGGTAATGACGTATATCTAACAGGATATTTTCCATTTGATACGAGCGCTTCACCTGCGTAAGTATATTAAGTACTGTGTTTCAAGGTGATAATCTCGACAAATACTCATCTGACTTTAATAATGACAAAAAACTTCAGTAATCTAAAATGTAATACGCTATGCTATCAAAACAAAACTTGTAATGAAAACCAAATCTTGCAACTCAGTTCATCTAACGTAAAAAGTTGTTCAAATTTCTTTAAAACTTTGTAGATTTGTACACTAAACACTAATTCTATTACAAATTGAAGCTGCTATGTCTATTAGAAATGAGTTTTTACGACCTATCAATCAGTGATTGAGTGATAAAATATGAAACTTTGACTAGTTATAATTCTTAAACTACTGATTAAAATTAAATGAAATTCGAAATATATCGTATGTATACGACGCCTGGTTGAAGATTGAAAATTCAGTCTTCTAGTTTTATCTGCAAAGGAGTTACAGTAGGCTGAAAATGGCCTAAATTGCTTTGATAAAAGGATGGTATGGCCTTGCCGTGTCCCATGATTTAGGGTGACATAAATATTTTATTGTTGGTGACATAAAGACTGAGAAGAAAATATTCAAATGTTCTGCAGGGTAGAGCGTTTAAAAGTTTTTGTTGGACAATTATTGTGAACTTCGTAGCGGCTACGAAATACTACGTAAACACGTTTTCGTATTAGAAATTTCAAATATTTTTTTACAATATTTTTAATAAATGCCTAAGTAAATATAATGTTTTCGAATGTTTTTCAGCTTTGAGTTAGCTGCAGCACATATAGGAATCCTAATATCACTACAAGCCTATGGTCATGTTACGTTAGATTGTACTATTATAGCATTTTACAGCTATGCTAAAGTGCAATTACAAATGTTTAGATATAATTTGGAGCACTTATTGGACGACTTGAAATTAACGCAAATTAATTTAAAATACGTAGATGAAGATGTAGACTTAAAGAAAATTTGTAATGCAACATTTGAAAATAATGTGAAACATTACAGGAAAATTGTTTGGTAACAATCATTCTATACTTAATCTATTATTTCAGTTTGTTAATTAATTTCTGGCATTTATGTAATTGTTTTACTAAGGTTAGCAATTTTTCATATAAAGATCCTTTTCCAGTATCTGCGTTTGTGCGACTGACTCAGTCTTAAGCCTCTTAAGAATTAAGCCTCTTTATATAGTTGTGGCGATAAAAAAGACATATCCATAAATATTCTGATTTTAATTTGGATCTATCAATTTACCTTATATGAAATATTTAAAATTAAATATAAGAAAATTAATATGTTCTAGGTATGCAGAGGAGATTGAGTCGATTTTTAGTGAAGCTATGGTTGTACAATTTTTTATGATGGCATGGGTCATTTGCATGACCGCTTATAAAATAGTTGGTGTAAGATATCAATCCTTCATTCTTCGAATAATAAATAATTCATGAAGTATTTAGTATAAAACAGTTTTGTTTCTTGTTATTTGAGTTCCTTTATAAAAAATAGAATTATTTAATCTTAAGTCTTAATATCATCTTCCAGTTGTCATTGTTCACAGCAGAATTTGTTTCTATGGCTACGTATCTGGGTTGTATGTTGGCATAACTGTTTATTTACTGCTATTTTGGAACGCATATTAGAGATGAGGTATAATAATATGAGAATAATAAATATAATTAGTTATATAGCTTCCATGTAGATAAATCAAACACCTTAAAAGGTTGATGTAAAGCTTATACTTACACATTCTCGTAGCTGGTAAAACAACAAAATAGGAGAATTCAATAATTTTATTGTGTCATCATCATCACAACCCTTCGATGGCCCACTGCTGAGCTGGGTCTCCTCTACAGAATGGGGGTAAAGCTATAATCCATCACGCTGGCCCAGTGCGGGTTGGCAGACTTCACACCTTTGAGAACTTTAGTGAACCCTCAGGAGTGCAGGTTTCCTCACGATGTGTTCCTTCAGCGTTATAGCACATAAAACACACATAACTCAGAACAGTCGTCGGTGTGTGAGTGTGGGATCGAACTCGGACCTTCCAAATAAGACATCAAGTCTTAACCACTGGGCTATCACTACATCTGCTATCCTATATAACGTAGTATAATAAAATCTAAAGTGATACGATTTTTTTCAGCATATATAAACGGCCATGCAGCTTACATGTTAGTGATGAGCTGATAGTCTTCAAACGAGACCAGATCCTCACAAATTGAAGCTAAAGACCTTTTGGATTAAGTAAGCTTTAAAATAAATAAAACTGTATCATAATCCGTACATTATTTTGGTAGCTACTATGCCATAAACAAATATACAGAAACATTGGCACATTACATACATCCACATACAGATACACAGTTATACAAATACAAAAATACATGGATATATAGATTTACAGGTATACAAATATATGTAGATACACAGATACATAGCCACACACAGATGCAAAGCCATATATAGACATACACTCATTCAAATACAAATATACATAGATATATACATAGATATATACATAGATATATATAGACAGACAAGCGACAAACAGACACACAAATGTAAATCCATATATAGACATACACTCATACAGATAAAAATATACATAGATATATAGACAAACAGAAATACACATCGTTGGTTTATAAAAAAATTATAAAACCAAGAATTTATATGTGTACTCTTTAACAGGCAGAGATAGCTCAGTGGTTAAGACTTGATGTCTTACTTGGAAGGACCGAATTCGATCCCACACTCACACACCGACGACTTTTCTGAGTTATGTGTGTTTTAAGCAATTAAATATCACTTGCTATAACGGTGAAGGAACACATCGTGAGGAAACCTGCACTCCAGAGAGTTCACTGAAGTTCTCAAATGTGTGTGAAGTCCGTCAACCCGCACTGGGACAGCGTGGTGGGTTATGGCCTAATCCCCTCCCTGTTCTGAAGAGGAGACCCAGCTCAGCAGTGGGCCATCAAAGGGTTGTGATGATGATGATGATGATGTGAATTTACATTAGTTCATCATTCCATACAGTCCTGGATCATCATCGGTGTTGATCAAGAAGATCACGAGTGAATGGTGGCTTGTGAGTAGGTACGGTTTGGTTTTTCGTATAATCTATTTCTCACTAGATATCGCTTAATTTGAATTTAGCCGTTTTGTGTGCACTTATAAACAAACATATATATGCACATTATTAATAATAGATGTACATTTAAATATAATCAAATTAAATTATTTATTTCTAGAAAAAACGTCTCAAGAAGTGAGGCGTAACTTTGATAGATAAACAATAAACAGACAAACGCAAATCTATTTAGCATTATTTCTGGCTCACTGACCCCTAAATAACG
Organism: Neptis clinioides; assembly: GCA_027564055.1. Classification (NCBI taxonomy): domain Eukaryota; kingdom Metazoa; phylum Arthropoda; class Insecta; order Lepidoptera; family Nymphalidae; genus Neptis; species Neptis clinioides. Next base: position 1,295,107 of record JAOPUB010000012.1, read on the forward strand.
TTATTATATAAATATTTATAGATGTATTGTTTGTTTATTATGTAAATATCATATACCACTTAGTTTCGCTACAGTGTACGCAACTACGCAACTCTTCGTGCTTGGTTAAATTTATTTAACTCCATATTTTCTAGATTGAAGCCTAAATCAATGGAATTTGTGATCCAAAAGTAGACCATATTATAAGCCCTCGAGGACCAGATTTTTGTGGTTTTTCAACCAACCTCCGAAGATAAGTTAGGTTTAGCTTGGAGCAGAATAAATGATGTATCTCATTTGAATCAATGAAATGTCGACTAGTTTACAATAATTTGAAAAATTAACGATTCCAGAGTTGCGAAGACAAATTTGTAAGAAACATTCCCATTTGAATCTACAATAGAGTAACGGGGCCCGTACCTAACTCAGCCGGCGCCGACACGAATATCACATTAACGACCTCGTGATCTACGGAGATTTATATCTGACAGCAAGTCAAACAAACACAAAACGTTTATCGAATAGCTTTCAAAACGGTTTTTGTTTGTAGGTATAAGTAGGTACATTCGTAGGAGAAATCATTACAACAATGACAGCAGTCATCGTTGTATAAAGTTCATTTTATTTTACATCATTCAAATGGGGAGTTAAACTACAAGCAATAAAAAGACAACAATATCTGAAAAGGTTATTTTTGTAACTTATTAAAAAAATAGTTGGGAAACCCGCACTGCAAATGAAACTTTGCCCAAACGACTTGTACGAGAAATCCTGAAAAATTTGGACGAATGGTAATCTTATATTATTCATATTCGTACAAATATATAATGGGTATCATCATAAACCACCCGTCGATAGCCCACTGCTGAGCCGGGTCTCCTCCTCAGAATGGGGAGGGGGCCATAGTCAACCACGCTGGCCCACGCTGCGGGTTGGCAGACTTCATACACCTTTGAGAACTTTAGAAGACCGCCGAAGGTGACCAAAACTATAGTTCCATATAACTAAATTAAACGTGAGTTTTACTGTATCATAAAGCCTAAAATGAAACTGATTTAAAGATCATAGTAGGTTAAACTATAAAAACAACTCCTAACAAAAATAATTGTTTACGCGTTTTTAGACAACGTGACGTCACTGAGCTATTTTGAAATATTTTTTTTATTTAGAACAGATATTGTATATACAGTATTAATATTATTTGTATGTACCTAAAACGTGTATTATTTAAAAAAAATCAAAATATCCACATGTGATTCTGAGCTCAAAAATAAAACCATTAATAAGGTCAAGCGTTAATCAGAATGCATTGTCAGTCCGGTTTTGTTATTAATAATATCTGTATAAATGACAAAAATTAAATGTGACATACCTGCATAATTTTGCTTTTAATTAAAATAAATTATAAATGTAAGTTGCTTTTTTCTTTTTTTTTTTTAATTAAAAAAAGTTACATTACTGCCCTTCTATATTTTACTGTCACTGTCATGTCATGTTGACCAGATATACTATTTTTGACTACTGACCAAAATGGAGATGTAAGATGGAGGGCGATGGTCGGCCTCAGCGAACGTGTGGAAGTTCAGTTGTCGTGAAAATCAGTGTAATATTGACTTTTTTGTCTCTTTCTGAACAAATGAATAGTTTAGAATAAAAATGAAATATTTTATTGCCCAAAGAATTAAAGAAAACATTGTCTAATTACTACAGAAACTAGTCTTATATGGTACTTAATATAGAAATGTTGTAAAGTATAATACGAAACAGAAATGAAGGCATTATAAATCAAAACATGCACACAATGATACTGTTACAAGTATAACCGGTAAGGCGGAGCTACGCGTCTGCTGTGAATAAGAGTTCACTGTGCTTTCAAAATATGTATATTTTCTTTTTATAACTTAATTTTATATATACCAAAAAAATGCTACTAACTTTTCAAACAAATTAATGAAAATTTCATGTATCTACGTTAAATTAACCGTTAAATTTCGCTATTTTTACCGACCCGCGCGAATTCATCCGCGTGATGCTCCACTCCTATTGATCACATAAAGTCTAAAGCATTCTTTTATGATATACTTCATATTATTTAATATACTTTATGTTACAGGTAAGTACTAACATAGTATCTCTACTATTTGGT
>JAOPUB010000012.1:1305359-1322561 GCA_027564055.1 Neptis clinioides
AATTTAAAAAAATTAAGATAAAGATAAACGTAAGAACGTTACTAACAATATTGTCTTGTGACGACCATATTTGAACGCCCACCTCCATTGCCGTTGTCTGGGATGAAGTTCACCGGCTGTGGTAAATTACACAACATCACAGTTTTTTCTATGATCTAATTTATTATAATATGGTTCCACATATTGTATAAATGTTGCGCTTATTTATTACAGAAAAAAGATAAAAAAGACTGCATCTAAACACATTCTCTAATACTTAAAATGTTAATTTTTAACTAATGGTTAAAAAAATAAGGCTGACCATGCAAACTTTCTCCATTATGATCCTCTTGCAATTTTCAACAGCATCAGGATGTCCGCGAATATAAAATGTCCGGTTTGTACGGTCATTGCTCTGAGCGCGTCGGTCTAACTCACAATGAGCGCCCGATTGAGCGTTTATCTGCTTTATTACTTCACCACCTATATAAAATAAAAATTTCATCTGAGTATGTATTTGAGAATATAAACTATCCTTAAAAAAATTGTTTACTTATGTTTAACTTCAACCTTATTAATTTTCATGTCTTGTGCCATCAGAAACAACCAATTTATTTAACTTTTGATGATATGATCGTGTTAGAGTCAGGGACATGTAATTTGTGTACACTTGATCCACTTATACCGTAATAATAATTAATTACCTCTTCCAATGATAAGTCCACATTTAACATTAGACATAGTGAAAGTGACCCGAATCTCTTGTCCACTCTGTTCAGGCCACTGCTGGAAGTCACGTTCGCTACCGTTGCGCTGCGATCCACCAGCACCACCTCCAGCTACACCGCGGCCGCGTCCCGAACGGATAGCCATCTGTTCAAATCAAATAATATTATGTTCATGTGAAGAACATATATATTAATGAAATCGTATCCTATTAGAATACTATAAAGTAAAATAGTATACGCACACTTACATTGACACTGGCAATTAAATCTTCAATCATCTGCCTAGCTTGATCAACTTGGTGAGGCTTGCCTTGCAAATAACACCTGTTGAAACATTTCTCTTTAAACTTTTAATATTTCTTGTAATCATATTGTAATGTTGCATACATTCAATCATTTTATATAAGACAGTAGATAGACAATAATACCTTTTATCCCCTGGTCCATCGTCTCTCTCCTGATGGAATTGGACTCTACAACCAGTCTCGGCTTGAATCTTCTTGATCATATCACCACCACGACCGATTACTACGCCCACTGCTACTTTTGGTACTAGTACCTGTTTGTATCATATCAAAATATTATTTGTCTTCAAAGTACAGAAATGATAATTATAGTATTCAAATGGTACGAATTTTATGATCCCTATTATATGAAATGTATAATATAGATAAATAAATTAAGCAAAATTATCTAACACATTAGAAATGATTAGTGTAGAGTAAAGTTAAGTCAAAAAGTGATGATGCAAAATATTAATATTACATGCTCAATTGAATAATTACTTATGTTCTAGATATAAATGTTATAAATGTTGTATGTCAGCTTTTGTCTATGTAGATGACTAACATTAATATCTAGCTTGTGAAATGTTTTTTATGTAATGTAACTGGTGACAAACAGCCTGAGAGCTCTTGTAACCAGTTAAAGGTTAAATAATATTATAATTTAACCTACTACTACTAACACTTATTTACAGATGTCAAGTTATTTCTTAATATAGGAAATTAAATAAATATTACATAATCTAATTATTAAGATTTCAATTGTTCATAAATATTTACCTCAGTGGAATTAGTAGCTAGTCCATTGCCCTGTTCCTGGCCTCCGTACCCGTCGTCATATGGTCTTTGTCCTCCTTGCTGCATGTCCTTGTCAGCTAATAACTCGTAAACCAATTGTTTCGCATGTTCTACTTTGGCTGCATCTCCAGATATGCGAAGAGGCTTTTCCTGCAAATAACCATAATTTAGAAAATCAAGTCACTCAATTCATATTTTGATTTTAAAATGTATGTGAATTTTAAAATATAGTCTCTCCAAGTAGGTATAGAATAAATTTAAAACACGCTAAAAATTCAGACACTTGACATTTATTTTTCTATTCGAATGTCTAGTATAATCTAAAGTTTTTAGATTCAAGGTCCGTGCGATGTCTGCCACATGTTTAAAATGAGATATTGATTCGGAACAATTGCGACATGTAAACGTGCCTGGTATCGATGCTTCAGTCGGGTATATTTAAATCAGTTTTTGTGAAGACTGAGCACCAACAAAAAGTATAGACTATGTTCATCAACTTGGGTTCACTCACCTCGATAAACCGAATGTGCGAACCTCATTGTCTGAATACGATTTTTTGTGGCATATGGCTAGTTCACGGCATTTGAACAGATCGTAAACAATTACAAGCAGTCAGTTTGCTTCGATCGACCATAATATATGAAAGATGTAACTTTATGATGCTATCTAAAGAATGAAAACTCAAGGATGTATGCAAATATACATCAAGTCAACAAAGCGTATTGAGGATCCAAAAAAAGAAACCAAACAAGGACAAGGACAAAAGGACTACCAGTCGGACCCATCGCGCATACGAGAGGACGGTATATATATCCATCCATATCCAGTCTTTAATTACTTTTATTTACATTTAAGATATTGCGTTTTTATGACACGTATCGACTTCACTACATATTCGAGTCATAATTACACAGTTGCTTAACCAAGAAAGAAATTATTTTATTTTAGTACTTCAGTCATGATACTGACATTTAATACGTTATTGCAGCCAAATAAGCTCAATTTTAACTATAGATCTTCTATCATTTATTTATTATTTATCATATTTACCGTAAGCAGTCTTTATGTTATTCTCTATTTGTTTGAGTACGGAATGGAGATAATGAAGTAGATAGAGATTTATTTAACCAGAGATTAATCAAGATATGGATTTGATCCGTGATCAAATATAGACGCGCGTCGATATGTATCCTCTAGATTCGTATGTAACAACCGATAGCCCACTAAGACTATAATTTGTAAAGGTATCAAATATTCTGTAAGAACAAACAAAGCCGGGAGCGTTACAAGTAGCGAAATAAACAAGCGGTTACAACACAAACACCAGCTGTGGTTTAAATAACTTTGTAGAGGCGTGTTCACGATGTGTCGCGTCTACAAACCACAACTTAATATTATCTGAAACCCGTGCTTTAAGTTATATTATTGACAGGTAACAGTTATATGAGCAACTTAGGTCATGTTCAACCGTTCAGTAAATTTATTTTATTTTCGGAGGTATTCACTCTAAAGTACACTTACAAGCATAGAGAAAATAACAAATTTTTAAATACTAAGAAGGCTAAAAATAATCAAAATATAAGGCTGGCTTTTCTACCTGATATACGCGAGCGTGTATAACAAGGGTTAAGTTTAGTAAGAATCAACAGAATAACTTAATTTACTTAGCATCGCTCAGAGTGTGTCAAAGTCAAACTAAAAATATTTTATTTCAATTAGATTTTTTTACATAAGTACTTTTGATACGTCAAAAATTGGTCCGTCTAGAAACTCAACAGTCACCCTTTTTTTTTAAAAAAAAACCCATGTTTATATAATCTGGTATGTAAATACTTTAGCTTGAGAGTTAGCATTCTCATCATTTTAGACATATTTTAAATTTACCAATATTCTTCTTTTTACATTTTATTTTATTAAGATACATTTTGTATTATATTCTGTTCCTAACGTAAAATCTCGTCAAAAAAATTACTTCACGTACTTAATTATACGTTATGTCATAAAAATCTACATTTACGCCTTAAGCCTGCACATTTTTTAATGTACTCCGAATTTTTATTTATTTTTATTACATTTTATGATCTATTTAAGACCCAATTAGCATACTTGAATATATGTAAATAAATTGAGATATTAAAGTTACAATCAAAGCAGCCGAATAATGAATATTATCGGCAAACGGCGTACCTGTTAAGATAAATAACCGTCGCTAATACCAACGATCGAGCAAGTGATGTAAAAAAGTCTAATGGGGCTGCCAAACTGGTGTGATCATCAATTCGCAAATAAAACACGTGTTGTCTGATCAACGCGGACGGACGGATGCTACAATCTGGCTTTATTCGAACCATCGAAGAGTAAAAACTGTATTCATGCTGATTGAAGATTTATGGTATCAAAACATTTAATACTAAACTTCTTGTCTGCAGTCATAATTACATTTGTAATGCCAATAATCTCAGATCCCACTGTTTGGCAAAGATTTCCAAAAAGCTCTTAACTTCATATTTTTATTTAGTCTATTGTGAATTTTGGGCATTTATTTTACCCGACCCTTTATGGCCGAGCTGTATTAGCCCACATATAAGTTCAATAATCCTATAAGCAATGGCCTCAAGAGTCTTACTTCTCAAATTAAACATTTTACTAATTCTAAATATTATGTTGTAGTACTGAAAATGAATAAATGAATAGACAATTTTATCGAAAACGGTGAACATTCATCAACATCTAAACGTATAATATCATACAAAGTTAATAGTCAGTCATTAAAGTATTAAGTGGCTTATTGAACCAAGTATCAAACACTGTTGATTCAATTACATGAACAAATAAATTATATCTTATTAAAACGCATCACTTGCAAGTCATCTGTAAGCTGTAAACAGAACATTCTTGACGTTTGTAATAATTTTAATAAGCCACGCTAAGTGCGAGGTTATCTTGCACAAAATGGTTCAGTATAGTAAATATCCTAAACCTAGCATACTCTTTTCTTTTACCTTACTCATTAGTCAACCCGTCTTGTTTTCGCACGTATGCAATACGCAACTTACAAAAGCACGCACGCAAATTACAACACACAATACCGACTTAGATTTATCGAAATTTTAATCTATACTAATAATATAAAGATGAAGTGCTTGTTTATTTTAACGCGCAAATCTCAGGAACTACTTGTTCGAATTGAAAAATTCTTTCAGTGTTGGATAGTCTATTTATTGAAGAATATAAAACATCACGCTCCTATAAGAGCAGAGCATCACGCGAATGTAGTCGCGCGGGTGGGTTTTGTTTCTTCTGTGCAATAAAGTATTTATCCATTCATTCATTCAGGAGTATACAACAATAAACAGATTTAATTAATGAACAACGTGATCGAGTAATAAACATCCAATCCTCTAAACATACACAAACACATTTTTATAATATTAGTAAAATTCATAAAGGTCCAGTAAAAATGTTAGAGCAACACTTTTGGTCCATATCCAATAATATTATAAAAAAATTAAATAATAAGTAAAATTGCCCCATACGGAACCCCAAAAAAAGCTTCTCGCCAAACATTCGTGAGACGTGATGTCACTATGTCACGTTGTGAATACAAGTGCTATGCGACGCCCAAATAAAAACACCATGATATTATTTACGATCCTCATCGAAATCATTTTATAAAATATACAAAACGAGCACAATGAGGTATGAAGACTAAATTCGTGTTTGAAGAGACGACTTCTTTTTTTTTTTTAACTTTCGGGTGTCGGGTTTTTGTGAAATATATTATGACCAATTCTTATTAACCTAATTCGGAAGACATCAGGTGGAATTAAATTCAAAGTGAAGTAAATGTTTTAGGCATTAGTGTCAAATGTTTTCAGTACCCAATTGCTATGTTTATCCATAAATTTTTCGGGTAATTCTTGACAGTTTAATAGGAACATTGATTACACATCATGTATCTCTATTACTTCTAGCAACTTTCGGCTAAATTCTTTTTTTATTTATCTTCTAAATTTAAGAATCGAATATAACATATTGTATGTTTACTTACACTACTAGAAATAATTATCATGTCAATTTATACATTTGTAGTCAAATAATTGCAATGCTTTAAATGTCACGCTTAATTGTAACCTAAATAAAAATAATTACAAACTTATGTAAAAAACAATAATTAACGCAACGCCATGTCTGGCATTTGTTCCTGGTAAAAAATGTACTTAATGTCGTGTAGAGACACTAAGTAATTTGTAATTTTAATACCATTAATGTGGAATGGAACCGCACGTGGAGGTACCTCGTCGTCAATTTGTCATTTTTTATCGGCCAAGAATGCTAGTTGGGTATTAGTACGTTTTATTATTATATATTCTACATAAATATAATATAATTGTGACTAAGATATACGAAATTTTATGCAATTTTCAACTATGTTGTCTTATCTGTCTATCTTAGTAGTATCCATTGGTAAATGATGAAATGATTTGTAGCAATATATGTCTCGTCTAAGTAGATTTTGGTACGTTATCCATCTTGCAATGATTTTGGATGTCAATTGTTTAAGTGCCATAAATTTGACGTACTTAGAAATTTATATTATACGTCTTAAAACTGACAACAAAATTATACTTCAACTAAAATACTACAACCATTAAACAATTTAGTAAATTGTTTGAAATAAAGCGTTTACCTATTGCAAATATTGCATTTAGATATTAGGGATCTTTGCGGTAACAAGCGGTAGAGTCGAGAGAACAAATAACGAGCCGTCGTAAAATTCGACCTATAAGTACTCTCTCCTTGTTAGTACATTGCCTCGGGTTTCAGATCACACATAACAGGCTACTTTAACAGTAGTGGCATTATATACGCGAGACAAAAACTTTATATAATATTAAATTAGAAGATATATATATATATATATAAATTAATTGTTTAATTGGCTACACGCGTCCTACTTCAAAAAGCCAGCTTGCTGCTAATGCGAGCAACAGTTTATGTTTACAATATTAACACTTTTGAGAGTCATTAAGTGATGGGACGAAAAAGTTCCGAAATTGTAATTGACTGCGTAATTCCACTTTTTATTCAAAATAGTAAAAAAATAAATTTTTGTATGAAAAATCGACAAAATAATATTGTTACTGTGGAGAGATCCGCTTTACGCACAGCATAGACTACCGGACCGGACTTACCGTGTTCTGAAAAAAATACTTACATCTTTCCTTTCTTTAATGCTCAGGCGATAGGTGAGCGAACAATATTAATAAAATTATATCTACTGTCGTTTAAGATCGATCGAAGTTATACATTATATAATTTAAATCATACATTACTAGGCGAGAGCGCCTCTCTAATCAATAAACGGCAACACTATACATTCTTGAAAACTTTTGCTATAGATTTAAAATTTGTCAAAACAGTCTTTAAAAAGATTTACCTTAGCCAGTGGAGTAGTGGAGGGTAAACTGATTTAGTAAAAAAAACTCAATATTGGTGACGAATTTGAACAAAGTAAATAATTTTACTAACACAAATACGTGTCTTGGATGAGTTATATATTATCGTAGTTATTATTGTAGGCAATGGTTAGTATAGACTGAAGGGTTGCCTTGGCCGTTCCGGCCGGTAGGCACCGATGCACACCGCTCCATGTCTAAGGAGTGATGGTTACCGACTAACCCATTGACTTAATTCGACGCTATTCATTACAATTAGTTCATTTCTAAATTAATAATTAAGTTATTTCTGCATTTTATAGCACAGACCAAACGTGAGGTTTTCTCACTATGTTATGTTGAAGCTAAGAAAGAATTTTTGGCAATTAAAATTCGTGATGGAAAATAGTAGTGAAAATATTAAGTTGAAAAAAAATATCTCTAAAAAAGATCTAATTCTCATGATAAAATTGGCGTTTTGTACTAACATACCATTATTAACCTGTTTCTGTATGCCTTTTAAAATACTTATGTGAGATATTAAAGATTAGTACTCTGACTATTTGTTTTGGTTGCTGAAAATTTCGTGCCTTGTTAATTTATATTATTTATCATCCGAGTTTTCATAATTTCGACAACTTTTGCAAAATATATGGTAGATTTGACAATAGAATCTAATTCCGAATATATAAACACTGTTTTAATGCTTTAACTTCAAATAATGGGATACGTAAATCTCAAAAAACAGAGGCAATAAGAAACTTATTATAATTTTCGTAATGAGGAGACGAATGTTACCTAAAATTCACTTAACGATAGCTGGAATATTAGTGTTGCCCTGTGCTATCAATATTCCAGTCCATTTTTGTTACCTGTGGTCATGGTAACCTTTGTTATGGTAACGAAAACGCTCATAGCTCCCTAATAAAAATTAATTGATTTCATTGTTCTTTATTATAACACGATCAAACCTGTGGGGATAATGCGCTACTTGAATTTGGAACTTGCAAATCATAATAATAAGATATTACCTAAGTTTTGATTTGAATTACTACTCTGCAATGTAGTACAAGAAAATATCGCTGAATTTCCTGCAAATTGTAGTATGCACAATATTATATCAGAAATAACAGAGAAAATGGTTAAATTGAAGGATTTATGAAAACATTTTTCTTTATATGATCTGAATTCAAATGAGATTTTACACAATAAGACTAGGGCAGACCGTGGCTATTAATAGTTTTTCCAACCCAAACAAAACAGACATTTGTCAATCACTTACTAAAAGTGTATTAAACGTAGTAGTGACCGCGTCGTTGGCGCCCGTGACTCAGATTTAGGCGCCCGTTATCGGACCTCCGATCACAATCCCGATCCTGACCAAACTAATTAAGGCATACACATTAGGGTGCGAAACGGACGGAAAATTCCTGTAATAATACACATAACTACTTACACTCACTTAATGTATTCATGTTGTGGGTAAGTACTGTCGTTAGTTATTTAGAGTTGGTTGTTATTACCAAATAATGTATAAGAAATATATTATTTAAAAGACTGATATAAATTGAAATCAAAATTTAATAAAACATAAAAGATATCATAATGAGGCACATTTTTATTCAAATTTTACCGTGATTTTACTGCTTACTTAATACCAATTCTGCATTCCAATTCCCACAACTGCGAATGATTGGCGATAAGCGGTAATCACATGAAAGCTAGCTTAGAACTGGTTGCTTTTCTTAACTATGCTGTGAAAAGGGAGTAACTTAACGGGCATCAAGAAATCATATTTTATATACTTACCGAGTATATACTTGCTAGTAATGAAGTGCCGCGCTATGCAACAACATTTACGACGTAGTGGCAGTATCCCGGAGATGACAAGATAGTACGCCGCAACTTCCTTATCCGTTACGCGATATAATCGCCTTAAGAACACTGTCTAATTTGAATAACCAACGACTTGAAAACTTCCAATCTAAATATATTATTCCCTAACGAAATAGCTGGGATCCTTGAGAAAAAACATTAATAGTAATGAGATATGAAATAAAAAATGTATATTACATAATTTTGAATAAATTATAATATTCGAGGGAGAGGTATTTAAGCATATCATTAAACGGGTCCGTATATGCTTAGCAATATTCCTATTAATATCTGCTGTAGCATTTACTTAGGAATTCTCTAGAAATTTTCCCGGGATCCCGCGAGGTTCAGATCGTTACTGTGCCTCGCGTTCGGCGCAATTTGCTTACCCATACAGCGCCGGTGCGCGCCGCTCTAATCATGTGTAAAATATTGCTGTACCTCGTCACTGCAACACAAATCAGGACGGTACGTCAAAGTCACAAGAAACGTTTTGAGATTAATTAACTACGATAACCGTTGTCTGCACTTTGAGCTAACTCTGAACGTGATTAAAGACTGGCTAAACATAGTATAATATGTACTTTCTTAAGTGAAGGTTCTATGCAACTCGAAAATATTGAAGTTGTTATAAAACACAAACAAATGAAGGCGGTAAAATAACTATTGGCATGAAATGGTCGGTTAAGTAATCATCCTCACAATTCCCATAAAAGCGTGGAGAATCGGCGAGATCAAGTTGAACGCGTGACCTCAAGTCGGCGAGTAACAAGACGGGTGTTAGTACGAACTACGAGGCGCGAGAGGAGGGCCGGAGCCCATTAGAACAATGGTAGCGCGCAGAAGCATGTGATCATAAAGTTGCACCTACAATCAGTTTAAGGTAGTATATAGCTGACCTACCACAATGTATTTATATGTATATATATATATTGTATACGTTGTTATAGTAGTTTTGCTGTCCATTTGTGTCACATATCCATAGTAAAGTATGTTTGTTAGATTGTCGTTTTTTTCACGTTATATTAATTAAACTAATAATGGATTGATTTGAATTTTTGCATAGAAAAGCTTAAGTTTCTGAAAAAAAAAAAACTTTTATCCCGAAAAAATTTAGTTCTTATGTCAAATAATATGGACGGACGTGCTGAAATAATTTAAACTGCAATATCTAAAAATTATATACTGTAATTTAAAATGATATTAAATATAGAACAGAATAGAAACTCTTTATTTGAACACACATCAAAGAAATAAAACATAACTACAGACGGTCTTGTTTCTTCTAGCAATCTCTTACAGAGAAGTCTCGGCGTAATACAAATATCTTTGTCAAATATCAATAAAAACGGGACAGTTTAGACCTACTATTTGTAATATAATATATTATACTTCATATACTACTAAATAGTAAGAAATAATTCCTAAAAAATATATTTTAATTGATCGCGTTGATATTCACTGGTAATATTAACAACAAACATAAAATAAAACGTAATCAAATAAATAGACTTCATTGATAAAAATTGCACATGATGAAACTATTGTATTCTTATTACTGCAAAATTACGATAATCAAAACAACGTGGTTAATACCCAAACTAAAACTCGACGTGAGTAAAGTAATTTACTCTATTTGCGAACCGATTTATTGCAAATGCATCTTTAACCAAGAAAGGTAGTGAGTTAACGCGGACATTTATATAATAGATGAAGGAATGCTTTTCGTAAAGCAAAGCTTTGTTCATGTGGTAAAGGGAGGTAGGGTACTGCATTCCCACGCGGCACACGCGGATACGACGGTTCCGATCACCGCCCCCACTAATTGAAGAGATGCATTCAAGGACGTTTCGAGACCATATATCTAAATCCTCTGAATATTATAAACATGGAATTAAATTATTTCGATATTTAAATATTATCTTAAAAAATATTTTACCTTAGAAAATATTTATATAACCTAAACAAGCATAATTAGTATGTAATCTTGGACTATTATTGTTTATACTGGGTTAAGTATTGAAGAAAGGATTATCCTGAACTTGGATGCCGCGTGGATGGCAATCATGCGGCACAATCTACTTACTGATGAACGTAACATAAATCAACACTCAACTAAAACAACGTATGATAACTTCTGTATTAAATTAATATCCGGAAATCATCTAATCGAAATTCTGTCTGTTTGTATTATTAAAATCACGGATTTTTACTAAAGTGGATTTGGATGTTTACACGGTACGTTTACTAAAACAGAAGAAAAAATAAGTTAAGTTCCGCGAAAACATAATACACCTCAGCGAAGCGAGGGAGTATCGGCTAGTATTTTATAAGTGTTACAAACTTTCAACCAGAAGCAGCATATTTTATTAATAAAATAATCGACGCAATTTTATAATTATCGTAAAATTTATGAACACAGCAGCTGGATAACCCAACTAGCAAAGTATATGAGCTATTGTTACCATCAGATTATAAAGAGACGAACGTGAGAGCAGCTTTATTGAAACGGTTCAAGGTGACCAATGTGATTAAAAAGTACAAAATCTGCATTAAATTAAAATACTTCCTTGTTAGTAAACAGATATTTTAAACGTAGCAACCGCAGAATGATACGTAAAATAAGAGTTGGCGGTGGAAGTAAACAGTGGTCAATTACGGTGTAGCGCCCGGCTTTGTGGCGGGTTCAGAAACAATCGAAGCGGTACGATGGGCGAGATACCGACCCGTAATAACTCTAATGGTAAGATAAGACCGCCACTGCGCAGCTTTAAGCTGCTCCAACCATACCAATGTACTAACATTGTGTGTACACTATAATCAGATGAGGTATTCAACAATTGGTTTTATCAGTTTACTTAGCTGCATTTAATCATTAATACTTCTGCTATATTTAATAGAAAATTTATAAATCTTTTTGTGGAACATTAAAAGATAGCGTTGTGATGGTGTGGAAGTGCTGAGAGCTTCCTACCTCCGCAGCTTATAGCGCGCCGCGAGTACTGGGACCAGTTTACGCCGACAACCATGTAAACGATTTATTCCCGAGCCTCGTTTTGCATTACTCGATCAAGAGACTAGGGCTGATTGCTTTAACCTTAAATTTTATATTTTAGTGGACATAAGACGACATTTAATTAATATATAGTAGCTATCTATTTAAGAATAGTAAAACTATACGTAAAATTACCACGAGCGAGTAACTAATAGGCAATTATGTTGGACGATTTCGACCAGTCGACATATTTATATTAGAAGGATCTTCAAATAATTTTTAAGGTTAATTCATATATAACCTGCTTTTTTTGAGAAGAGATTTGTAATTGCTCATGAAAAAACCATATCATAGTTATTAGTGGTCAACCCTATTAAGGCGTGCAGTTGTCGCAGGGGCTTTATTAAACGACGTCGAGCTAAGATGGCCGTTGGACCGGCTTATCCCGATTCCCGGTGCATCTACTCGACGCGCCGTTAATACGCAATAATCTCTGTTTCTAGTGACTTTACCAGTTAAATTTATATAACAACTTAACACTTATAAAAGATAAACCTCCGAGACCCACAAATTATCCACCCACTCCACACATCACGTTTACATGTAGAGATATAAATTTGAGACTCGTTAGATGATATTTACTTTAAAAAGAAAAAGAAGTTAAATTTAAAATTTAACAATTACGTAATACCTGTGGGCCGATGTAACCCAACGAGCCGGAAAGTCATTCTCATAAAACGAGAAACTATAAAATTCGAGACACCGCTAAATACAGTAGAAGGCCCTCATAAATATTTAATTGGCACATGAGGAGCCTGATTGAAAGCGTTTATTAATACAAAAGGCCCGTATGAGGGTCGGCGAATTACTTATAAAGGATACCGATTGAATATAAGCAGGCAAGTAATGGTGCATTTAATCGATGTGACCAAGTGCGAGCGCAAACGTGTCGAACGCCCTCACTCACATACAATCAAACTGCATTCC
Organism: Neptis clinioides; assembly: GCA_027564055.1. Classification (NCBI taxonomy): domain Eukaryota; kingdom Metazoa; phylum Arthropoda; class Insecta; order Lepidoptera; family Nymphalidae; genus Neptis; species Neptis clinioides. Next base: position 1,318,444 of record JAOPUB010000012.1, read on the forward strand.
CTCACATTTACCTGTCTCGCTTAACGCATCTTTGGTATATATACTACACTAACTGCGTATGCGTAAAAGTTTTGCTATTTACATTATAATCATAACCATTCTTGTATATCTTTAGAGAATGCAACTTGGCCCGATAGATGTCGAATCAGTTATTTTAATAGAATCATTATTATCTGTCTATTGGAGAGTAAGCATACCATTGCGTCGTCTATATACACGAGACAAGAGTCTATAATCGACTCAATACACAAACAAGAGCAAAACCGGTTTAAATAGCAAGCCCGCGAGAAGAAAATCAATGCTTCGTCTATTGATGTAATGTTTTGAAGATATATCTAACATTGAACTTGTAAATCGGCCTTTAAATTTTATCAAGAATTCCGAAAATTGCGCATGTAGTCGTGCATTTTTTGCGGATGTCACCAAAAGTCGGCAGTCGCCACATTAAAGGTGTTCAACCGGTTTAAGTTACCATCTCCTCCCGCCACCGTCATAAGCGCGTCTGCAAATTCAACACTCGTCAAATACCGCAAAATGCAATACGACCGCTACGCCCAGGCCGCACCGGCATTACCGCATTAATGTAAGCACGCACCTCTCGACTAAACGTCGCGAATGTTCACTCGTGAAACCGCATACGATTAACATGTTAAACTTATTAGTATAACTTATTCGATAGTACGTAATATATAAACAGTCATTATACAACTTATTATTCTTATCTAAGACAATTGGAGGTCAAGATGATTCTTAAATATATATTGGCCGTCTAAGTACGAAATTAAAGTGACTATCAATTACTTGCAAATGTAACTGTTTACATATTTTAAAATTATTATAAATAAAATAAAAATGAGAATAATAACAAAGTGTTTATCGGCATTGAATCATCGCCATCTATAGATTCAACTAACGTATTGCATAATCGGTCATTAAAGTCGTTCACAATGAGAGGCTAACTACAATAGCGTATAATAAAACAACACTTATAGAACAAGGAAAAATGGTGGAAATAAAATTTATTGTGCCACGTCCATAACATCTATCGAGGTAAACATTGATAACACCGATCGATTCGATAATAATCAGGAAGAGATGTAAATTGAACCAGAAGGGTACCGTAATCTCATTAAAGCTATTAGATACCAAGATAAAATCTACAGGGCTTTAACGGCGACGCACATCAATCAGTAGCGAGACTTAGGTTCGCCGCGCTCCGGCACATCGCATTCCTCCATTTTCTTTTATAATGATCTAGTTATCCAGCAAAAACTTCTATCTCTCGAAGTGGTAATGACAAATGTATTACAGTCGGCAACAACGTTATTTATAGTTTCATTAACCAATTCGCGTTCAGTCTTTATAAAAACTTGTGTATCTTCGAGTTGATTAATAGTAATAATAACGAATACAATGTCAATGTTATCTTAATTTATATTTAGTAGTATTGTTTAAATTCGCACATTTAAATGAAACGTGTTACGAATAGCCGTTGAAATCAAATTATGTCCTTGAAGCGATCAATGACATGAACATTTAGATTTACACTTTTTGTTCAAAATATATTAATAACCGGATTCAAGATTATGTTTATTGTATCTTAAAATGGCAAACACAGATCAATTCTATTAATTTCTGGATGAAATTATTTGATTACATATTATTTTTGATAAACGAAAATAAAAAATATAATATGATAAGAAAAGTATATCATACTCCAACAGAATGTTGCCCTTGTCATGAAATATATTCATTAAAACTGATTACTCGGATGAGTGGAATGAAATAACGTCGCCCACTCGTAGTAAACGTTTTAACTGCAATAATTCTGATGCGCAATTTTTTGAATTAGATGTTCTGATGAGTCTTGAAGATCATAATCATTTATGACGTTTAACATATGTAAAGTCTATATTAATATCATAAGATGTTCATAATTATTTACATGGATGTATGCACACCGTGTCTAAACACGCGACGCGGTCACGCTTGCGCGATCAAAATTTCATGGTCAAATGGAGTAAGTTTGATCTGTCTATTACATGACTTTTAACGTAGGTTAACGAACAGGAGCTTAGAGCAACTTATAACAAAACGATTTCTTGCCATTCATTAAACAAGATAGACCACCTTCTGATTCGTCAGAATGGTTTTCGGAAATTTATAGTTAAAATTAGGCTTTAAACAACAATAAAGATAGATTATAGATAATGATAATACTGTTTTCTAATAAGATCATTATTATCGATGTATACAACCGAAAATATATCGTTTGTGTACTGAATTTTAATGATAAAATTTTGCAAAAGAGTAAAAAATAAAATGAATTAAAGCAATAAATAATTTGAAAGATCGTCTAAAGTTGTGCTGTACTAAGGTAAATTTGTAAAAGCAAATTAATTTTCTGGTAAGAATTTATAAGAATTTAGGAAAATAAGATTAGTAAGATCCTTATGTCATATATTAATATCATTATTAAGTATTTGAAGAACTATATAGGATGAACAATTAAATCCGCCAATAACATGAGTCACGTCTGTTTTGAATTATGATACTTATTATCAATATGATCGCCGTCTAAATAGGATTCATGACGGGTGAGAGTTGGGAGTATCGAACCTGGCAGTCGTGGTCGTGGTAGGAGCTGACGAGTTGGCTGACGTATTCCCATACTTCGCCGGGAGCGGTCCAGGCTGCGGAGGAGGCCGCGTGCCGCATCATGCCAACATCACACTGCACTATCTCACTTATCACTCACACACGATTCGAGAGTACTAGTTACGTTCTCGCTCACGTCCGAGCGTTGACGAGCTATTTATATTGTTTTATCCTCAATCACGCGCAACTGGGTCGCGATCTACATAGCGAGCTATGCTAAAATCAGTTTCAGTTTGTAAACAATTACTTAAATTAAAATTCAAGTACATTTATATTTTAATTAACTTTTAATGTGTGTATTAAAATTAATAGTAGGTCATGAACTTGTATGTTTGTATATTTGAATGTTTAGACGTTTGGATGTTTGTTACTCAATCACACGAAAACGGCTGAACAGAGTTTAATGGCATAGAGACACTTTATAACTTTAATTAACAACTTTTTATTCCGGACACAATCAGATTTCCTGCAGGATGATCGTAAAATATATTTGCTGTTGTAAGCGCCTGAATATCTGTATTTAACTAGAATTTGTAAAAATATTTTTCTTTATATATCTCAAGAATTATACTTGGTAAACTACATCCATTCGAAGCCGGGCTTTGTCGCGTAGTAGTCAATTTTTTTTTTTTTTACTTTTCTTAAAATCCTGTCAATTATATTTTTAAATATATAAAAATTGTGTCGATTATTATTTATTCATAGCATGATGTACCCACTTGATTATTATTAATAAATAATCAATTAATAACATCAAATTTTCGATGTATTGGTGGCCATAACTAAATTGCAGCAATCACAGAACAAATCCATTGGATCTGCACGAATGGGAGTGATAACGTGCGACCTTGGACTGCGCTAAGCGACTGATAAGGAAATTCGGTGATCGTCGCGGCGACGGCGGCGCGGGCGGCATGTTGCGACGCTCTCGCTTATCACGTTGTTTGTTTTGTACGAAATTAAGTGTCGCGATACGATACGCATAACAATGCGATGATGATGAATATGTTTGATTTACTACTTCTCCACTAGAACACCATCAATCGTAAATATAAATCCAATATATCTATCATATATATACTATATATTCCGTACTATGAAAAGAATAAATCATAGATTTGATGGATAAATGACAACGAATAAAATTATTATATATAAAATAGCATATAAGATTTAGTAGGAAACCGTCTCATAATTTAATATAAGTTAAATTTATTTAAGTAATTGTTTACATAATAGTTGTCACTGTTTGTTTATATTTGTAATTTGCACTACCACTAAAACACACAATATCGTGGCATAATATATTTGTAAATCGCGAGAATGTACGCACACTGCGCTCACCGCGCACCGCACACGCAACAGGAGACGCGCGCGCGCTTCACCGCGAGCTAGCTAATGACCGGCGCGACGCGTATTCGCGACCCCCACTCCGCCACTGTACGCGCTATCAAACCAGT
>JAOPUB010000012.1:1344913-1356281 GCA_027564055.1 Neptis clinioides
TAATCATCCCACAGGAACTATGAATTATTATATGAACCGGGATGAATTGTGTAGAAATCTGGGTAATTAAGAATCTAGAAATTGGTCCGTCAGTCAGTTTGTCTGAAGCTAGACCCAGTTCGGGGAGCAGATTTCTTGCTGAGAAGAACTGGCAAGAAACTCAACAGTCGCTCGCATCAAATCGCCATGGTTTACAAAAGTCTGATTTACGAAGGTGCAATCATTCAGCTGAACATCAACGTCATTCTAATTCCGCGCTTTGTCATCGTCCAAGTAATCCTGTACAGACTCACAGAGTAGTACGCTTTATGTATTAAACAGTTTTTAATGTGAGTTTAAAATCTCTGAAGTTATCATAAAACGCAGATCATAAACAACAATAATTATTATAAATTAAAACAATAATTTAATATTTAGTCTTTATCAAAGAAAACACTAATCAAAGCATATATTTAAAAAAAATGGTGTATTGATTAAATATTTAGAAATAACTGATAAACAAGATGGCGATCCAGTTATTGTGTATGAAAATTTATTATATTCTATTATTAGTTTTTTCTAAAATTGTAGTTTTTTAATTACATGTATTAAAATGGTGTAGAAGTAAATAAAAAGGAGAAAAATATGATTGTGATGTGTAAGTATATCTACATTTATTATATTTAAGCGAATTTTACTGAATATAATTATGTAGTTTTTCTTTATTTTGAAGTAGTAAAGACTATCATGTGTGCTGACACAAAACGCATTTTCTTACCTTCAGGATGAAGATCATCTAAGTAGTCATCCCTCCGGTAAGAACATGCGTTTTGTTCGCGTTGGGGAAAGAAAAACTAGTAAACTACGGACAAAAATAAGCTCAGGCGTTGTCAGCTCAGCAGTTCAGGCGTTGGATTACCGATGATGACGCCCAGACCTTTGAAATGTATATTCGATTCGTTAATTATTGATTTTAGATTACAGTTTCGAAATAGATTCAAAGTTTGAATTATTCATGTACTTTTAAAGTAGGTTGGTTACATATTGATTGAGATTGATAATTAATTTCGGTCATTAGAGAATCTTCTAGATTTCGGTAACCAATTAAATTTTTTTAATTTAAAGGAATCATATTTGAAATGAATCGCTTCATTTTAATCGATGACATAGCTGCGGGCACGGAAGTATAGGTTTGACCTTGAATACATTAAAGTTTCTATTAGGAACTTTATAGCGGGGAATAAGAAGCGAGAACAGCGCGTCACACGTGATTGGTGATGCGACGATTCAGTTCCCGCGCGTCTGCTATTTGCCAAAATCGTGAATACAATTACTCATTACGCTTACAATGCGCTAAATGTTTAGGTACAAATATCAGCAATCGAAATATTCCGGAGTCCTAGCGCCAGTTTAATCGTAACGAGTCAGCGCGATTCAATTAAACGAAGCACTTTGAGAGCGTGTACGTGCTCTTTTTTGATCCGTCCAAGCTATGAGTGTAAGCGGAATATTTTGTATTATATTCTAGATGTATGTTTGTATTACTTTATAGTAGCCCACACCACACACATCCACTCTATTATATAAAGAGGAAAGATTTGTCTGTTTATTTGTTGCGAAAAGAATAAAAATTGTAGTCTACACTTCCACATCCAGTCTATTATATAAAGAGGAAACATTTGATTGTTTATTTTTTGCGAAAAGAATAAAAAAATATTGAATCGATTTTGATAACTCTTACGGAGATCGAAAGCTAAGTCCTTACCCGGTAAGATAAGCAATGTGGTGTTGTCATATTTGTAATAATTAAAAAGATATGGTCATTTAAGAGTCATTAATGGGCTATTTTATAAATACGAGATTAATTCTTAAAGTACTAAACTTATTTTTATTTTTTTATTCCTTCGCCGATAGAAAGCTACACCATGTCGGTGTGACATAGTTCAAGTAGTGTTGCTATTAATATTGTGATTAAAATGTCGGATATTCATTTTTGCATAAAGGAGTAAATGCCGCCATTTTTGAAATCTCTAATTTTTTTTAATTTTTGTACTGACAGAAATCTCATCATATCTATATAATAATTATACCATTAATTGCGCTTATTCGATTTAATTGTTTTTCACTGATGAAAAGCTGTAGGTAATCATACTATAGTTCAGTTAGTGTTGCCATATATCTTGTTAATAATTGGTCATAATTAGAATTTGTTACCACACAAATTTAAAGTGTAAAAAAGCACAAGAATTTATTTTTTAAATTATTTATTTTCATATTGTAACAGATTCAGTTTGTGTTTAATTTTGTTTTAATGCAACAAAAAAAAATTAAAGCTATGAATTAGATTTATTAAAATATCATAGGAGCAGTTAAAAAGTTAGTATTTTTTTAAAATATTATAAACTAGTCGACACGCCGTCTTCGCCCGAACGCAGTTTACCACGTGTAATACTTATCATCATAATTAATTCTCAATACATTGTTGTCAATCAAAAATATTTAGGCCTTTATAACAGTAAACAAATTTTATCATTATCCCGCGGGAATTCTGAATTTTTCCGGGATATAAAGCAACCTATACGTTAATCCAAGTTATAAAGTATCTGTGAGCCAAATTTCATTGAAATCTGTTCAACCGTTGTCGCGTGATTGAGTAAAAAACATCTAAACGTACAAACTTTGACATTTATAATATTAGTAAGATAGTAAGATTAGTAAGAAGTAAGATAGTAAGATGAGTTATTATTGTTTCTATGAAGGTTTATAAAAAGCTATAAAATAAGTATCTCTATATAGATATAAAAAAACCTATCCGAAACAATATAAAAAATATAAGGTGCATGTACAAAGGTATAAAAAATATAAACTGCTTCGTTTCAATGAATTTATAGTTAGCTCTACCTGGAAATCGCTAACGACATTTCATTTTGTAATTTTAAAATTATTCCTTTCCTAGCCACAGATTATACTACCTATACGATCAATTAGTACTGCTTTATTTTTTTTTTAATTGATGTAAAAAAACATTAAATTTGTACATATTGTTGCTATGCTATTATATTAATATCCCGTGGGAACATGATATTTTCCGGGATAAAAAGGAGCTTATTTAAATCAAGATCATAAACTATATGTGCGCAAATGCGTTGAGTAATTGAGTCATTGATTAAATTACATCAATGGATTGAATAACAAACAATTGACATATATAGTGTTAGCAAGATTATTATTATAAAGACAAAAAATGTGACAGATTAAATATTGACAACCACAGATCTATATAATATAACTTTCCTGTATTTTTTATGTTTTCATAGTTTTATAATTCTATAAATAACAATGACATTTTTAAGGATAGATAGATAGATAAAATCTTTATTGCACACATAATATTAACAGGAATAATTTAAAATATATAACACTAAAATATAAAACATTAAAAGGCATGCAAAGACGGCCTTATTACTAAAGCAATCTCTTCCAGGCAACCCTCAAAGAGAGGAATTGATGCAAATAAACGGGCTTGAAAATTTAAAAAGTGTATTATGGTAAAAATACTTAAATATTTTAAAATACATATACTACATATACTTTATACATACTATACATACATGCATGCATTATATTAAATTATATATTATATAAGATATATACCTATTTATAATAATGTTAGTTACAAATTGAGATAATATTCTGTAAGACGACGTTTAAAAATATTAAGAGAAGTCGATTGGCGAATATAGGGGGGGAGGGCGTTCCATAAGATAACAGCCTTGACCGTATAGGAATTCCCATAGTAATGGGTTTGGCTGCTTGGTGTTTTTAGGCGATTGTCGTGTCTTGACCTTAAATTAAGATCCCCGGGAATATCAGAGCCTAAATAAGAAAAACGTTCTTTTAAGTATGACGGAATGTAAGGGTTGTAGAGTATACTAAATAGGAGGGAAAGAATATGTAAATTTCTCCGGTGTCGGATCTTAATCCATTTGAGATTAGCTCGATATTGGGAAACATGGTCAAATTTCCGTAAGCCATATATAAATTTAATGCACATATTTAGTAAACGTTCGAGTTTGTTAAGTTGCTGTTCTGTTAAATCAGGGTAGCAGCAATCTCCATAATCTAAAATCGGGAGTAAAAGAGAATTTACTAAAGCGACCTTTGTTTTGACTGGCAAAGTCTGAAAGACTGACACGACCGGATAGAGCTCCGGCGCAAGACCGACCAAAGATTATATATTGGGACCGACTTTTTACATGTCCATCCGACGTATGGGTCATCTTATTTATCGGACAATCGGGTGATCAGCCTAAATGACACATGCGTAAGTAGTACTTAAAATTGAAAATATTATAATGTACGATAATTGTAATATTATACGATTTTATTTGACCGTGCCATATTTTCTAGGTTTACCTTACAATTTATAGAAAAAACGAAGCTTGAAACTAGCATGCATAACTTTATTTTTAAAAGATGAAATTAGATAATTTATTTTTATGCTATCCTTATTAGGTACAAGTACGAGTATCCGAATTCGACAGAGGTTGTTGTTTGCGGTGTTTCGTTTTTGCTTGTGTTTTCTTGCTCGTTCGCTCCTACTCATTTCTCAATGTGTGAAATTGATAATTATTTCTTTCGTACGCGTTCGGGTGTACCATTTTGTAATTCGTATTAAATGTGCTGAAGACTCAGTTGGATTTCTATGAATTAAATACCTCGTTTTATTGTGTTATTAATAGATTAAAATTATTATGAATAATGGAATGTACCCATTTGTTAGATAACGTCAAGTTGGATAGCGATCTTTTCGGTGAGGCTACATTGATCACAAAGAACTTGGATTGTTCGGGTAAGTTGAATATCTACTATGCATTCCGAGTGGGATTGGTTAGTGATCCATCGCTTCAGTTAAACGAATCTGGATACTTAAGTTTTGTGAGTACTGGGAGGTTAGTTTGAAAAATCAATACAGCAAACTAAAATAATCAGCTGTTCAAGAGGCGAGAGGGGGGGAGGGGGCGCGGCATGGGTGACCGTGAAGGCAAATTGCGATGCGTTAAATAATATTAAATAGGAATTGAATTCCCTACGACACATTTTATTTAAATGAGACTACTTTGAAATACGATTCAATTTTACACACTTCCTTAAAACTATACTTTTCTTCAGCTTACTACTAAGATCGCCGATCGACGCCACGAACCCCATAATGTACATTCGAAACGGAATATAATGACTCACGAAGCAAAACATTTACATTAATGCTGGCTTAGATTTATTTTTGCGTAGTACTAAATACTAATCTCTGACATCATCAGCATTTCGAACGCTAAATTTGATTCTGTCGATTGTATTCGCCCTTTTCAACGAATAAAACTACGCTGACATCAGGTTTTGTTAAACAAATTCCAAATAGAAACTTGAAATATACGTTTTCGACTACTAGTTTTTTAAACAATAATATCGGTAAATAAGACAGGTGTAGTTACAAACTAGTATTTTTATTTTTTAGGGATAGTTGCAATGAAAATTATGACTGTCATGATAATGATTTTGATAAGATAATTATTGATGTATAGAAGATTAATTACTTTTATATGTTAACTCGTAATATATATTGTAAATACTTTGCTGACCCGGCAGACATTAGCTAGAAAGGACCAATCTTATCACTCATCTACAAAATGTACCCAATGTAAATAAATGTACAGTATTATAAAAATTGGTTTAGTTATTTAGGAGGAGTTTGATAACAAAAATTATCACTATATCATGGGTTTTTACCCAGCCTACCCATCCCAGCTTCACCCGTGTGCAATTTTGCTATGCATACTATGAAGCATCTGCGAGATTCTTATGAGCAAAGATTGTTTCCCTTCTATTTTTTAAATCAAAGTAGCCTAAGAGATTCCCTATAACAACATCTGTCTGCCAGCAAACGACCAGTTCAAATCGGTTGAATTGAAAGGGTCATTTCTTGTTCCACAAATTAGCAGAAAATACAGACAGACAAAAGTTTTTTAAATGCTGTTTTGGCATATGTATTGTGTATATATCTCAGTGCATTTAGTAAAAAGTGGTATTTAATATTACAATCCAACACTCTAATTTTATTTATAAATATTGATGTATTATATATTATATATTTATGTAAACTAAATTAAAATATTTTCACAGAATGTTCTATCAAAGAGCAAAATTGGCTGTGCTTGCACTGTGGGGTGATAAATTGTGGCCGCTATGCGAATGGCCATGCAAAACAACATGCAGAATCATTTGACCATCAGCTGTGTATGAGTTGTGATGCATTTTCTGTTTACTGGTGAGAAAATATATTTTATACTTTTATAAATGGATTTACCATGAATTATTACAGAATATAGTTGCAGGTAAATTAGAAGACATTTATTAAAAAATAAATTTAACGACAAGCTTTTGTTCTATATTGAAATGTGAATTTGTATGTGGTCTATCTAATTCATGTATTGAATGTTGAGAAGTTCAGAAATCTGATTTCAAGTTAACAAAATTTCAGTAAAACCACAAATACTTTTAACAATAAATATTTAAATTTTTCAGTTACAAATGTGATGATTATGTTTCGAATGATGTGGAGATCCAAACAATAGATAAAATAAGGAAAAGTATTATGAAAATTAGCAATAATGAAACTGAACCAAATGTCATCATGGAACAAATGGATGAAGTGGTCAAAGATCTTTTGAATGTTTTGGATTCAAGTGACAAACCATTATCTCCTAGTGTTGATTCGATTGAGACCCCTACAAGCTCCTTCGATGTACCTGTTGAACCTAGTGGCTCGGAGACTGAAAGCAAATCCATGAAAATGATGAAGGTAATTTAACCAGAAAACTATTAATCATTATCTCACTCTTACCAATTGTATGATGAGAAAGTGTATAAATTACAAAGACAGACTACTTTTATCTTAATGTTTTGTATCAGTCTTTTTACTACTCTTGATAATTGTTTTCTTTTTTTTAAGTTTTTTATGGTTGCGTATAAATATGGGTATGGGTATATATGTGTTGGTTAGTCACATAAACACCACTGGATAGATTTTATTGAAATTTAGCACATACTTTATAACCTATGTTTCTTTTACCCTGGACAAATTTCATGGTTCCTGTGAGATAATAATAATAATAAGTTTATTTAACACCTGAATATTATTGTACAGCAAATTACAAAATTATTTCTTTTGCTAACCTTACTAGATAGATATACATGTTAAATTGCTTTCTTATGAAGTCAGAGTGAGTTGACTATAATAAAATAATTATAATATACATACTGTTAATTATGATGCTAACAACACTGATTTGACTAAGTGTAGGTAGCATTGCTACATTCTGATTGGTGCAAATTATCAGGCAAATGTCAGTGTGCTAACACAAAGTTAAAAACTAATCAAATAAATACTCCGTCATGACAGAAATTATTTATTATTCCATTACAATTATTCTAGAAGTAACTCAGAAGCTCTTAGTCTAAAGTATAACCACCAGGATCAATATTATAGTAGCCAGGACGTCATACCTGCTGGTCTCCATATAGACCATAATTTCTTTTTCTTTAATTAATAATACATATTCCTTATTTTGTTTATAACTTGCAGAATATAGAAGAGTCATCACGGAGCTTGCGACCTCGTTCACGGAAACGATCCCACTCCGACGACAGTAATTCCACGGACACCATAAAAAGCAAAGAAAAGAAACCGTCACCATGCAATGGAAAAACTCAAAGGGAAAAAAAGATTGTAGGATTAAAAAATTTAGGCAACACATGCTTTATGAATGCAGTGTTGCAAAGTCTGAATAATATACAGGAATTTAGTTGCTATTTTAGTCAGTTGCCCTCGTTGGAATTAAAGACCAATGGAAGGAAGGTTTATCATTCGAGAAGTTACACGCGACAGGAAATGCATGATGTTGTTATGGCTGAAGAGCTTAGGAAGGTATACATTTGTAGTATAACGTTTTGGTAAATCAGGTTAATTAAAATCAGTTTGCGCTATACATAATTAGTGCCCAAAGTTGTTAATAAGTCAACTTTACAATAATCCGTTAATTGAACATTGTTTCTGTATATTTCGCTGATTTTGGCTAGCTAAATAGAATCTCTAGTTTTAAAGTTAGTGTTAAAGAAAACCAAAATTATTATTATGAATATTATAATACTATGCTAGTATTGTATTTATACATAAATAATTTCCAGGTGCTAATAAACTTAAACACCGGAGGATGTGGATCAAAAGGAGCGATATCACCGGAATGTCTGTTTCTAGTTATATGGAAGGTGGTTCCACGTTTTAGAGGTTATCAGCAACAAGACGCTCATGAGTTCTTACGGTATATGTTGGATAGGTGAGATTTAATTACATACTCATGCACTTACTGCTGTGATAATGTCAGCAATACTTATTAAGTTATATTAATACTAGGCGACTAGCCCTTATTGGCCACGGGTAGACCGTGTGTACGATGTTTTCAACATCATTTAAATATTTACTATTTTTAAACACACATTTTTCGCGATAAAACGTAGTCTATGTACTTTCCCAAACTTCATTCTAATTCTGCACCAAATTCCATTAAAATTGGTTCAGTGATTTAAGCCTAAACGCATAATAAACAGAAAGAATATAGTTATTTAAATTTAGTAGGCGAGAGAGGAATGGGTTAAGGTTGATCAAATTCCACTTACGTAAATCGTAATACATGAATTTGTTTTTTAGGTTACACTCAGAGTTACTGCAACTGTTACCGCCAGACCGAGGGGAAAGCAGTTTCGTATCGAGAGCGCCATCTTCCATTGTGACCGCTGTTTTTGGCGGAACTTTGCAGAGCGAAGTATGACTTTGAAATAATATATACGTGTATTGTCGAAGGAAAGATAAGCCTTTCCAAGACTTAAATTAATATGGAGACCGAAAACGGTAGAGAGCTGTCCACATATGAAATGACTTGGAACTAGTTGCATGTATAATTTTATGTTTAAAGCAAACGCTGGATAATTTTGGAATAACTTATCATTTACTATTGTTTTATTTAACTCAGCTTAAAGTTCACACCCTCAGTCTCGATCGTGAATACCATTAATATTCTAGCTATAACACTTAAGATGTTACCACATTGCCTGGAGTTATAAAAATATATTATTATTAATTTCAGGTACGCTGTCTAGCCTGCGGTGCAGAAAGCAAGAAGTTTGACCCTTTCCTAGATCTTTCACTTGAGTTACCTGATACGGGGAGACATGACGCCCCAGTAGAACTTACAGAATGTTTGGCTAGCTTTGTACAGGTAATGTTTATGATTATGACAAATAATAAATTAGTTATCTTTCTAATGTGTATCAAATTGTACATAGAAAGGAATATAATATGCAACTCTGAAAATATGTTTTGCAGATCGAAGAATTGGCGGATACAGAACGTTACTACTGCAGCAGCTGCAAGTGCAAGCAGAAGTCCACCAAGCAGTTCTGGATCCGTCGGCTACCTAACGTATTATGTTTGCACCTCAAGAGATTTCGGTGGCATAACTACTTTAGGTAAAACATTTCATCATTATATCGCTTTTGATTGTTTCAAATCAAAATTTCTTTTTAATTACAATTTATTCAAACTGCATATTTCCTGCAGGGTGCAAAATAATGCCATTTCTTACCCGAGTACGATAATACTGTTAATAGAAGGCGAACGTTTACCGTCGTATAGAGATTATTAAAAGCCATTTTATATGAACGATCTGTTTTACGTCTTGAAATTTGGAAATTTCCTTAAATATGAGAATTGATATAAGAATTCTCTATTTTTTAAAAGCTATTTCGCTAAGCGTGTAACGATATCATTTTTGCAATTATAGCGTTAGATGTGAAATAAAGTTTATATATATCAAGCAAAACCTGTTTTCCGAAAGTAAAAACATAATGTGTTGGAATTTCTTTATCCAAGTTGTAAAAAAGCTAATTTTGGATTAACTCACTCCATTCTAGTTTCATAAACTACCCTAAACTATAAAACGTAAGTTTTTAGTGTTAAACTGTTTGAAATGTTTTTGCAGAACAAAAGTGGATACAAGTATATCGTTTCCTCTGAGCTCCCTGGACATGTCGCGCTTCGTGCTGGCCAATGTGCCCGACACGCGTCGCTCTGGCCGCGGGAGCTTCCTCTATGACCTCGCTGCTGTCATCGTGCATCACGGCTCTGGGTAAGAAGCCTCTGATCTATAAATTTAGTAAAAACATATCTTACCGAATACCTTTACATGGAAGGGATAAAAAAACTTAATGTGTAGTTTTGATTAATGCGAGTTATTAAATGAAAATGGATATTGTTTGTACTTCATTAAATATATTATGGTTGTGTGATTTACTAAATTCTAAATAAAATAAAATTAACTAATACAACTTGTACAAAATATTGTAATTATTTAATCTTTGTGATCCATTTACATGGCTAATGCTTTTTCTTATCCAAAGTCAAAGTTCAAAAAAAACAGATCTATTAAATTAAATAACTTTCTAAACATCAACATTATCTCTTTGATTCCAGAGCGGGTTCAGGTCACTACACAGCATTCGCAATCAATGAAGACCAGTGGTTCCACTTCAACGATCAAACAGTACGAGCCACCGACGCTAACGCCGTGGCCTCCTGCAAGCCCTACATACTGTTCTACATCCGACGCGAGTTCGCGCTCCCTTCCGCCTCGTGACAACCCTGCATACATTCGCAATACTGTTGTGATTGCGACGGGTAAACTATTATTCGCCTTACGACAACCCTTTGTCGTACATTCTACTTTTTACAAGCTATCGACGATCTACACGAATTTTGACATTACCTTGCCTATACACCGTTCAACTTAGCGTGAGACAAACCCAAACAAATCAATGGTGACTTTAACCCGAATTGTAACAAAAAAAACTTTAACTTTATATGTTCGAATTATAGGTACAATTCAAATTGATACTAAAAAAAATATCCTTAATACTATTTAAAAATTTGCTTAAATTGTCAAAATATAAGAGATGATTGATTAAAGTAATGAATTTTCAGTGTCAAAAATAAGAACAGTTGATTTATACATGAATTAAATAATGTGAAAATCTAAAATATCCTTTAATACTATATTATGTATTTATTCATGTATTTACTCTTGTATTCTTCTTTGTTCGTCGTAATCAGTACTTTTTAGTTCACAAATATATAATATATGCGGAAATATTATACAGCAATGATAATTAGATAAATATCACGTGTTTCAATAAGTAATGCTTTCAACTGAAAATAGAGTCTTTTTTTAATTTCGTGATAGGATATTTTGTATCTTGTTTCTAATTTTAAAATATGCAG
>JAOPUB010000012.1:1417315-1429960 GCA_027564055.1 Neptis clinioides
CCGAATAAATAATATCTAACACTTACATAGATCCTTCTAGTATAACACAACTTAAAGGTCACGAGATCACATGGAGAACAGATTCAAATCTATTGGTATAGCAGTTATTATATTGTCTAAACGTAGTTATACTTAAAACAAAATAAAAGAAACTACCCTCGAATATTAAATTAACACAATAGTCCTTATTCTTAAATTATTTATTTTTAAGGTGATTTGATGTTATAATTACTTAGGTAGTGTTTGTGTTACATGTTATTACGCAAATATAACTTAATTACTATCGGAAGATCATCTGGAGGTATATATAATTTACGAAGTTAATTGTTTACCACTAGTGAATGCAGGATGCAATAATCACGCAATGTGGCCAGTTGAATAACCAACCCAATTAGCAATTGAAGCATATGTGTCTGTATTGTATTACATTTTAATATGATCTCTCCGTCTATTCCACCGGTATGCTGCTATTATACGTGTGTTAATTTGAACTGGTCTAAACTTGTGTATTATCTACTAATAAAAGCTAATGTTAAAGGTATTTAAAACACCAAGCCATCAATCATTGGCAGCCAAAACAATCACTTTTAAAGTAGACGCAAAAACTACTAAACAAATTGGATGCGGTTTTCAGTTGTATTGCTGCTAGTTTAACTTAAACTATAAGCATCAGATCACTTAAGTATTTTGGCATTCTCATAATGAAATAGATAAGTTAACTGTTAACCAAGAATTGTTTAATCAAATTTATCTATTTAACGAATAGAAATACAATATTCGATGAATAGTGAAAGGATTGTGTGACAGACGTTCTAATCTTCGCTAATGTTACGCAACGACGGTATCTGGTTTAGTCTCGTCAAGGCAAAGTTGTATTCTTGAATCGTTTACCGGAACTATTTCTATCGTGTTTGGAATTTAAATGTATACCAAATTATTTGATTTTCGATTATTACTCGTGAATGTTAGACATTACAAATTAATGATGTCAATATTATAAAAAAGTTATCCAGTTTGGTAATTTTCTGTAGTAAAATGTACTAAGATTAATCATGCCAACATCATACTTGACATTACCTATAAGTATCACAATTAAATGTTTATCTAAAATCTGGTCTTCTGCTTTCTTTTCATGAAAAACAATAACTTTCGAATAAAATCACAGTTTATTAACGAATTTATTTATATAAACAAAAAGTAGGTTATTACTTATACACGCAAGTATTTAATTCGCTAGATGACATTGAAAGTTCAAAAGAATTATAAGAATAAATTGCCAAAGTGACTTTTACTTTAGTAACTGTTGTTGTAAGCAATCGTTACGAATGCCTATGTTACTTAAATTGAATTATGTTTTAGGAAATTTCGTTAGTAATTCTGTTAATAGCCTTAATTGATTGTTTTTTATATGCCAATGGATTAGCGAAATTTGTCTTTTTACGCGTAATAACACCAACCAACCAAGACCAATACTAAGAGAAATACGGTTTCATTTTTATACATATTTTTATCTGTATGGTTAGATAAAATATATTCTGATGCTACAGAAATTATATAATGACCCTAGCGCGTCTGATCTCGCTTAAAAGCAACAGGGCACTTGACATAGCACCGCAACAAAGGGAATTAAGTCTGGAAGCGGGTTGGCTTGAGGACATCAGAGGGCTAAAGTAAACTTCCCTTAAACGGTAGTCGACTTAGTACCGCGTTGATAATGTAACTAGAAGACGTCATCTACCGGGACACTAAGACTTGTGTACAAAGTCACTTGATAAGTACCTTAACTGTGTAATCTATGTCTAAGTATTAAAGAATAAAAATATATTGTAAAACTCTCTTTCTAATAATAAATATTGCCAAATAATATACACAATTTCTAGAGATTATTGTGCAAAAAAATAATTTTGGGATTAAATACTATATTAACTAAATACCAACAGCTCAGGTCGCTTCAGATCATTTTGATAATCACTGGTATAAGACTGTGTTTATATAAATAATTTAAAATATACACTAGAAACCTAACATTGTTATTTTTTATGCATTATTCATTCATAGGTAATAATTCTATAAACCGCCAAACACGATAGTATTCGTTAGCTTTTGTTCGTTTACGATTTAACAACAGACCACAAACTATCAAAATTTTATATGTTGCTATAGCCACAATATAAACTAGTGGTTTTTATAATATTTAAATTAAGTTGAGTAAAATTTGCAAAGGTTGGTGTGTTTGTAAATTTTGAGATTTGAAGTCAACATTTCAATGCAATAGGAGTGTTCGTTTTATGGCGATAGAGATACAGCTGCGCATACAAATTACAGGTGGCACTTTCTCGTTTTACAACATCGTTAGTAGTTCCGAAATATTATGGACGGTAAAAGTACACGACGATGCTTTTACGATGGTAAAAGTAAACTTGGAAATATTTTTTGTTAGCAAAATTGTTGATAGCCTTTGATTGGCGAGCAGTTCTAATCGGATTATTTTTAAAGGCACGAAAACCTGTTGTAAAATTGAAAAGTCTTATTATAAAATATATAATACCAAAACTTAAAAATTTAATTACCTAGTCAGTATTATTAATTCTATTATGAAATCCAACTTTATCGTATACGATATAATACATTGTCTACTTTGGTTCAGGTAAGTTTCTGGATGAACATACTTGTTTTAAATCCATATTCAACTAAAATATCTATGTATAACGTATCTTCTCTCATGTAATAGAATATTCTGTTATATCTTCGTTATAATCCTATTTTAGTCCTACGGCTATTGAAGTTACTTAGGTATGTACAACATATAGCTAACGATTCATCATCTTAATTATCGTTACTAGATAAAGCTTTCATAATAATGATATTATATTTAAATTTATCTTGTGAAAATGATAATCTTCCAAAAACTATTTTTTGCCAGCTAATAGCGGGACTAACAAAATCCTAATCAGTATGTATTTTTGTTAGTTTAAAAGTAAAATTCTAAAATTAATTGTAAACGGGTTTTTAAATATATTACTTAAAACTGTTATTTTGCATCATTGGACAGTTAGGACAGTTTAACCTTCATTTTAATTTTGGTATTAACCAAGTCCATTAAAAAATATATATTCATAAATTACATTTAGCGACTTCACAGTATTATTTTTTTATTTTTCTATTTTTCATCTTATACTCCTAATGAATTCTTGTGTACCTATTCGTGTTATTCTGAGACTAATGTACAATATGGAAGAACAAATTAACTGTTGTATTTATACAGCCGACCTGCGCCACTTCATCCGCGTGATGCTCAACTCCCACGGATCGCAGTGTGATGTTATATAGCCTAAAGTTTTCATCGATAAATGAACTACCCGACACAAAAATAATTTTTCAATTCAAACCAGTAGTTCTTGGGATTAGAGTGTTCAATAAAACTAAGAAACTCTTTAGCTTTATAATATTTAAAGTATAGATATTATATATCTAACAAAAATATAGGTTTGTCTAAATACTAAACTGTCCTGAAAAAGTCATCTCAAAATTAGCTTAGGCCAAGCTAGTGATAATATACAACTTTTATTAAGATATATTTTGGACTGTAATACTAAATGAATTCGTCTTTCTCTTAATCGAGTTTTCCATTGAATGATTGTATAAAGAGAAATAAATCATCTAGAAATATCTGGGAAAATTACTTACATACTTAATTTGGAATATGGCTTTTCTTATTATTATATTTCTGAGTGAAAATGTTCTTATTTGTTTTTTTTACTACGCAACGTATTTTAATGCGGGTGTCATAAAGATATAGAGTAACCGCTTTTCAAGAGAAAAATATGTGTAATACATGCATTATTCCAGGAAACAAGAGAATAAAAATAAAAATGCATCAAAATTGAAAATCTGATACTAAAATACTCTTTACGAAAGAATAAGTGACTTAATAACTGTTGCAATACTGTTAAAAGTGAATCGAATAAAAGAGAAACTTCATTAAACAAGTGAAAGTATATATAATGTGTGGGAGGGAATTTTATTACGCAAAACTTTTGAGTCAATAATTGTGATAGTGAATATGAAAACCAAAATTATATTAGTTTGCTCTATATTTTAATATTTTTAATTAATTACAAAATTTTTTGGCTATTACACTTGATATGCACAAATATTGCAATATATAAAAACTTCGTTTAATTGTTTGGCAATAAATAGCAGTAATATTTAAATAATGATTGCACTAATTCTTAGAAATTGACTAGTTTTTGTCTAGCTAATTATAAGTTTTTTCGACTATTGCAGTAGAAACGCTAAATCTATAGATTATCTTTTTCCTGCCTTTTATCATATTTGATCTTCGACACCTTTGTATATATTTGTTACGTACCTCAATTATATATATCTATTTTTTCAGTTTCTCAATAAAAAGCGAGAATCCATGATATTTTGTGATGTTTACAATTGCTGATATGAAAATCTTTTATATGAGTTTTACGTGATTCGATCTTTCCAATAAAACACTTTACAAAGAGACTACTTCACTTTTAGAAGAGAGGGAGAAGACCTGTTGTGTTGCTGTTGTCCTCAGGAACATATTGGCCTTACTTTAATATATCTATAGATATGGAGTGTCATCATAATAGTTGTTAAGCGCCAGCTACGGAACATTTTAATTTCAATACCCTAGTCTGAATTAGATTCGATCTATACTAAACTGACTTCATGGAAAATTAAAGCAAAATTATTAGTAGATACGAGTAATTCGTTCGTCGCGGACTGTTTAATTTGTTAAATTGGAAAGAAACATCGTATTGTAGTCGGAATTAGGTTTGTTTACGGAACGCACTCGCTCGTAACAAAGGATCCCTCCGTCGGAAATAAGTGAATGGAATAAATGAAATGTCCTATAAAGTGGATAGGATGCGGCCGTTCTCAGTATTCTGCTTATTATACTGCAGCCATTTCCCAGACTTGGATGTTACTTTGATAGACTTTATACTCTGTGGCAATCGACTGGCGGATTTAAGGATTTAGACCTAATAGAAAATGAAACGTAAAGCGCGAGTAATGAGACTCTGTAGGTACTTACAAGGTTTATTTTTGATTAGGCTAATTTTGTAGTAAGATTTACTTTATATATTCTGTCTAGAAATTTAAATTTAGTAGACTTTTAATTAAATCTACTACTGCCGAATTATTCTTCTTCTACTTGCCGACTAAAAAAATTGGCAAATACTCTCTTATACTGCTGTTCAGAGTTCTATGTACACTTTTTTCCAGCTACCTTGTCCATCATTATTATTATTCCATGAGCTTAAAACTGTCAATGTATATGCCTTAGAGCACCTTATTTAAAGGTCTAACTGAGTTCACACTGATCCGTTACAAGACTTCGTCGTTTGGCAAGTTTTATATAGATATGCGGTTATCCTGAGGACTTCTTTATCTTCCATTTCGCTGTTAAGGATTTTGATGGAATTTAAAATGAAATAATCTTTATTAAGTGATAATTGAATTTAGTTTCATACGGTGTATGTTAAGGTTAAGTAACCGCTACCAGTGTATAACGGTTCTAAGATGCAGCTTAAACTGTAAAGGAAGAGGACGCCGGCTAGAGGATTATTTCTAATACCCACTTGCGTCGTAAATTATACAATGTTGGTTTACTGTTCTGATCCGATTGTTTTAATGAATATTGAGGTTAAACAACTTGATAGAATTTCGTTACATTTCATTCGACGTAATTGGCGTTTAGTTATCAATTTCATAATTTATTCTGGTAATGTCCCAGCATTTTTTCATGGAATTACAAATAATATATTGTTTTGAAACTTATAACATTAGAAGGATAGTAGGAAGTAGGATAATCTGGATTAACATATTGAATACTTTTATTCTGGAAAACTCAGAGATCCTGATAATAATAAAAAGAATTTACTGAATAAAGCCTAGACAGTTTTATTTAGTAACGTATAAAAAATGAAGTGTTCACCATTATTGTAATCTCAAAATGATTTTCCATACAATCTTTGGCTTTATAAAGTAAACGTTTATTTTCCTAAAGGATTCATTAATCATCCACGTCAGCGCTTATACAATATCTTCTTTGGGCTTAAGACCACTTAATTCCTTTTTAGACATTCGGATTTTATGTAATAAAGTACCTTTTGAATAAAACAATGGCTATTTACTTATCTATAGGCTTTAGATAGAAATGAGCTTATAATTTTTTGGTTAATATTTATTCATTATTTAAATTCTAATCTACATTAAATCAAAAATAATCGTATATAATAAATAATAAAAACACTTTTAATTGAAAATATACTAGTCTTTTTGTATAAAAAGTTTAATAAACTACACACAAAACTTTAACTACTGAAAATATAAATATGTTCAATGTTTGAAATCAAATGTTTTACGTTTCATATCCTTCAGTTCCTTTTAGGGCGCGGTTTTCTATATATTTTGTTAATAACGTTTAGCTTTAGTTTAGCTAGTTTTGACATCGTAGGGATGATGCGTTGAGTCGTAACAATTTAGTCATGAATAATAACATAAAAATAAATGTGAGAATATGCGGCAATTACACCCGTTTTCTGATAAAAACAAGCATTACGTGAGTTATGCACGTGTAAATCAAAGGAAGGAAAAGATGAGCCGTAAACAACACGTGTTTCTGTTTAATAAACTAGAATAAAATCATCATATAAATCTGAAAGAAAATTATATTTTCTTACTGAACATTTCTTAGAAATGCCGCTATTAGGAAACAACAGATTAGATTATTATTTCAAACAACATTTTTGATAATAATTTTATAATGGACTCTTTTGTTGCTCTCTTTTACATTTACACAATATTTTAATTAATTTTGGTTTGTTGAATATATTTAATTTAATTTACTGTAGATAAAATAACGGTTTTTAATACATTTAATAATTTTTAACCATTTATAAAAATTAAAACTTCATGGAGGCCATTTCCTAATACTAAAGCGACATGATATATTTGTTACAAATAAAATATGAATTAGTAAAATCGTTTAAAATAATTTAAATAAAGTAGAATAGAATGGAGTACACTCATGTTTTGTTTGTTTATTTGATCAATTAGATCAAGTAGTTTGTAATTGTTTATTTGATCAATTAGATCAAGTAGTTTTGATAATTATTTTAATTTTCTGTATGACATCTATTGATAACTTTTATTTCTTTGTTTCAGGTATGTTCCTAAGACACTAGTCATTGATAATTTATTTTTTATCAATGAATGTAAATAGCGGTCGTGCGATTGGGATGTTTACATTAGATGAGAATTGAACCGTGCGACCTATTAAGAAAAACATCATTGTATGAAGAGTCAACGTACGAGTACTACTTGACTTGTTTGAAGTTCAGTATAAGTTCAATCTAAGAATTTGTAATATGTCGAATACAGAAGGAATAGAAACTGGTTAAGATAAAAGACCAGGGCTAAATGGTGTTCCGCTCATCACTACAGAAACCCTATTAGTTCCTTAAATTAGTACACATTTAGGAGCTCCTTTACATAATCACAATATTTATTATCTATTATTTGACCTCATTAACTAACAGCTAAGTCAAGTAATAAATTTACAGAATCGCGTAATTATATAAAATAGATCAATAGAAACTATTGGATAATTAAAAGTTTTTATCAAATAGTTTGCTCAACATATATTCAATCTGCTGTAATTTGACCACGAGTGAAGCGATTTTATTTTAAAGTTCAACCGGATAATTAGTTATTTAATTGCCCAAAGTGTAATTACTAAATTCGCTTAATATAAATAATTTTAATTGAGAACATTTTACTGATTAAGTGTAACCAACATTTTTGCTAGCTTTTTATGGATAGGTTTATTTAAAAAGTACTTGCTAAAAGAAACCTGCACGCTTGAAAGTTCATCATAATATACACAAAGGTGTGTGAAATATGCTAACACGAACTGGGCTAGCATGATGGACTATTGCATAATTCCTTCCTTATTCTTGAAAGGAGGAAGAGGGTTGAATTAAAGTCGACAATTAGTTTCATAAAGTAAACATTGACAATGATCCCCAACACTGGAGGTTCTCTTTTTAAAGATGTTGTGCAATGGTTGAAATCTTATGTGTACGTCAAATCCAATTGGATTTGGTCACAAGTCCAAGGCTCTCTTCAGATTCCTATCTATAATGCATAAAGGTATTACATAAGAGAGTTAAAAATAAAATATTTAAGGCGTTTACCCATAAACAAATGTCGAAACGTTTCTTTGTTGACCGGCGGCAATACGGAGCATCCAACTGCGAACTCGTTGGTCGTAGCTTCAAAGCTGTTTACAGGGGCGGCCTATTTGTCTTCAATATACGCGTACACAGAGGCGGTCGCCTTGAGTTCGCCCGAGGGCCGGTAAATACTTACCAATGTTAATACTAAATATCAAATACCATTCGATATTCCGGGACAACACTCGACTATGGGATTTGTATTTGTATTACGACTAGCTCTTGCCAACAGCTTGGGTTGGTTGATAAACTCTATTGATTTCTCAAATTGTTAGGTATTGAAACTAATTAGCAGCACCGTTGTCGCCTGGTAACAATTAGATGTCCAAGTGGTGTAATGTTGTGGTCCTCAAACTTCACTATGATTTAATTATTTTTTTAAAAAGATTACTACCAGTTTGGATTACAAATTACTAGTATCTTTGTTCTCCCCTCCATGTATCTGGAGTGGGCCACGCCAGTAGTCCAGTGACTAGGATTTGAACTTATGACCTATCGTTTGATGAGTCCAATGCCTAAACCACTGAGCTACTGACGCTTGATTTGATTTGATTGATTGATGTAAGTGTTTAATTTTATTTGGTTGGTTGATAAATTATTATTTTCTTTTATGTGTTACTGTGCAGTATAGCTCGCATAAAGGATTACAAGGCCTTTTCATGTTGCAATTACACTCTTCTCATAGTAAGTAGTAAAGTTAACGACTCATGTGATGCTCAAGGGTTACACTTCACTACACTTTATTACAACTTCATTATGATAATATTAACTTTCGGATTAGAGTATTATAAGCTGTAGAGTTAGTAGAGTATTTTTAAATAAACCATTTGTAGCTACTGGCTAATTAAAATTTTCTAATAGTGCTCCTAACAAAATCATGTAATTGCGCGACTTTATCGGATAAAAAAACGGGAATAAAGAAAGAGATAAGAGACCTTAGTCTCTCTAGTGTCTAGTATAATCCTGTATAAACCCAGAAGCACAATATTCCTTAATCCACGTTTTTAGTCATCATTATCGAAGTAGGTACTACACCTACTTCGATAATGATGACTAAAAACGTGCAATATCTAGTTCTCATATCAGCATTAGTCAATAATACTGTTTTCTATGACGTATCACTGGGTGTGTTTTCTTGGGTGTTCCCGACAATTGTCTGTTGATTGTGAATAAGCGAACGTGTTATTATTGTTGGACGTACCATATCCGTAATTTAACATTAACAATTATTTTGAGGAAAAATGTAATATAATCTTATTATCTCTAGTACCTACTTCAAAGTTTAATTTATATTGTTGAAAGTCGAGTGTTTTTATGATTTATTCAAAATAAATTGGACATTTTTTGAATCTATGTTTATAAACGATGATATACATTTCATCAAAGTATCCGAATTGTGTTACATAATACAAATGCATGAAATGAATATGGTGTCTAAAGAATTGCATATATTGCAATAGATTTGTAGGGAAGCCCCACCAATGTGACGGTCCTGCATATGACGGGTGTGATCACAACTTGAGCATTACAATACGATTTGCATTGAAAATACTAGTTACAGTATTGTCTACGTAATTGTAGGTTTTTAGTATAAGTCCAAGCGTGGTACTTCGACTTTTGTTACATTAAATCAATGCCCAAGTTATGTGGAATGAAACAAGAATGATGCATAGCTAAAGCTGCTTCCATTACATAACATTCAATGCAGTACGGTCAGTCTAGATAATGCAATAGATTTGTAGAGGAGTGCCAACAAAGCGACTGTTCTGCGTATGACGGGAGTGATGACAGCTCGAGTAGTGTGTGGAGCTGTCAATTCGCTAGGCAAAAATATTACCACATTGTTATCATACTGCTATTCTGGTTTTAATATACTATTCAACGAGAAATATAAATCTAAAATCATTCTAAATGCATGTTCATTCTCACTTCGCCTAAAGTATAAATGTTAGCGAATATCCGGCCAATACTACAAATCATTACATAAACTTACTTGCCTTGGCTTAACTTGTTTGTACATTAGGTTTTTAATTCAGAATATTTACGAGTAATGATTTATTTTTAATGATATTTATCTGTAAATGCATTTCCGCTCATTAAAATTGTCATCAGGTGACTGATTATTCTTATATAGCCTCACAATCATACGTTTATGTCGATACTGCAAAGTTATAACAATTGTATGATCGAAAAAGTATGAAACTCAAGTGTTACCGTAGTAATCTCTGTTCTGTCGAAATAAATAGGTTCAATTACACCTTACTACTTCAATAATCTGAATCCAATAGGCTTCTTACAGATCAGCCAATCGCAAGAGTTGAGCTAGAATGTTACATGTCAAAGCAAATAGCGAGTAAAAGACGAAGCAATATCTAGTGCGCCCCGGGCTCGGGATTGTTTAATCGGCCAACATACCCGCTAGCAACTTTTGGCTGAAGTTTCATGATTTAACATATATACTGCATGTTACGAATCAACACCTACGTAAATTGATAACAACAACGAAATGTGCGTTCAAACAAATTCATGATCTATGGGCATGGATCATGGGCTTCACTGCAGACTAGCACTCTAAAAAGTACAATATTATGTTATCTAAAAGTCAAGCAGTGGCTGTGACCCAGTTTTTAGAATAAATAATTATTTGAATACTAGTCGACCTGCTCCATCTGCACTCGTGTGGAGATTTTACCACGTACCCGTACATGTACGACCACGTTTTCCACGTTTAGTATTATACGGATGTATGGATTTATTAAAAGTACATTTAAATTCTAATATATTGATGTTTAAATGTTTGTTATTTAATTAAGCGAAAACGGCTAAATGGATATTATTATATCGGAAAAAATCTGAGTTCTCTCGGGATAATGTTAAAATATAACGAGTATAATTACATAAATACCGTAATATTTTTATTTAGTAACAATATATTGATAATTAAATATTTTATTATAAACGTTTATAATAGTATATGTAATAGTCCAATGTAAAGTGCATCAATATAAAGCCGGGACGGATCGACTAGTTTTATATAAAAACTCCATATAATTTCAACAAAATCTCAATATAATCATGTATAGAGAATAATAGTTTAATCCCAGAAAGTCGGTTCACCGTAAACGCGTATTACGGCTAAGTAGAATGAAACCTGACTCGATCTGGGCGTTTGACAAGGCTTTAATAGGCCAAGTTGCTCGCATCCCCGTCGGCGCAGAAACTTCCCACTTCCCCGATAACGCCATCCAGCTTTATGCAATGCAACATTAGCTTGTTTTAATTACCTGCTTTGCCTCTAACGAGATTGATTAGCAATTTAATTAAACTTACCTAATTTGTGCACTGCTAGTAATGTTCTTCTGTTGAAGGCAACTAACTTATTCCTTTAGAGAGCATTATAGTCTTTACGTATTACATAATATTAAATGATTACCGCTTTGACTAGAATCTAACGTATCTTCCACATAAGGTGATTCCCCATTATGCAATTAACTATGTACCTATGTACGATTATATAATTTGAATCGTGCGTTTACTATGCCCAATGTTTATTTCTTGACCGCAAATAGTATTGTCACGCGAATCCACAATCAAAAACGAATATAACGCGGCTTAAGAGAGGAAACTATCAAATTATCATAATTTACCGAATGTTTCATCGGAAACAATTTCCTTGTAAGTGGCAAGAGTACTTTTGAACTAACTTTTGTAATTTTACCTCTGCTCTTTATTACATTCTTTATTATCCATTAACTCGGGAAGTATCAGGCAATTGTCTAAATTATATTATTGATGATAATAGTACCGAACAGTCATGATCATATAAAGCAACCATTGTGCTAATATAATATTTTGCACAATTGTTACTCGGTAGTATTGCACTTGGTACTTGATTTATCGACTCAAGGTACAGCAGCATATTTACTTATTAATACCATTTGTTTCGACATCGCTGAACCTAACCGTCTAGAGTTAAGCCTTTCGAAAACACAGCCGCTGTTGCAACATGCAACATATGCAGACACAGTAACTATAGTAAACAAGGCGCAAATTTCATAAATGTGTATCTTAACTCAAAAGTACATATGATAGTCAAATTGATGAATTACATTATCTAGATATATCGGCTACATATCGGAACAGATAAACTTTGGAAAATAGTTTCTTTAATATAACTCTGAGTGAAGTTATAAGCTGTATAACATTTACAAACAAAACTATTCCACATAACGGATGCATGCTGTTAGATTAACCTATCTTAAGCCCAACTTTCCGTGCCGGCGGGCTTGTATGCAACATAGTCGATTAAACCTTGTCAAATGCTTCGATTAGGAACCACAGCGAATTTGTTACGCTACAGCTTGAA
>JAOPUB010000012.1:1478676-1489805 GCA_027564055.1 Neptis clinioides
TATGACTTAGGCGCAATCTAAGTCAAACACATACTTACGTGACGCGAGCTATACTATACTTAGTGCTAGCCGACCCCCGCTTCTTTATTCGCGTGATTCTCTGCTCCTATGGGTCGTAGCGTGATGTTTTATAGCCTAAAGCCTTCCTCGATAAATAGACTATCTAACACTAAAATAATTTTTCAAATTGAATCAGTAGTTCCTTAGTACAAACAAACAAACTCTTCAGCTTAATAAGATTAGTATAGATAGGGAATATGTATGATATGATTTATATATCCCGGGTAGATAGAGAAAATAGCCGGCCCGCGCGACTTCATTCGCGTGATGCTTAGCTCCTGTGGCTCGTAGCGTGAAGTTTTATAGCCGATATATTCTATATTCAAACAAACAATGCGAATGCGAATGCTGACTTTCAAATAAAACGGACAAAATATCAAACACGTTTAAAATCGATTCCAATTTTGATTCATAAGTATCGATGTACGATATTAATCGATAGAAAAACATCGATGTTTTTGGACAAAGGATGCATTGGGGTAATTTAAAACGTCAAGCGGGGTTTAGCGATTGTATCGTTTATGATAATATAATATACGGTTGTACGTTGTAAAGAGCCATCTAGCGTTCAGTAGCGAAACTAAAATTTTACCTAGTAGTCACCTAGGGTCTAATAGTGAGACTAAAATTTAGTTTGTCTAATATCCGTATTGCTACGAGCGTTAGTGTCGCATCTACGAGCGTAGAGTGGGGTTCACAACTACACGATATTCAATATTTGTATACGATAATCTAATATCGTGCGACGTTGTATGATAATTTTTATTATGAAATTTTTTATTTAATTTCAATGTATGTTAATTTTTTATGTATAAAACCAAATTTTATATTTTTTCTCAAATCATAAGTATACTTTTCACATAATAATGAGAAGGAGGATATTACGATAATATTAAAATTTTCTACACGATATTTGGGTTTCTGTAAGTTGGTAACCCTGGCGTAGAGACTATTGATTACGCGTGCGTGTTGCATTTTATCTTAAAACGCAGCATCCCTAACAAACAGTTAAAGAAAATTGAGTTGCAAAATGAAGTTAGGATATCTATTACTGTTTCTAAATTATGTCACAAATTGTTTAGGTAAGTTATTTCAATTTAATTTAGCAAAATTCAGAACTGCAGTAACTGCAGTTGATTTTAACCAACATTGAAGGAGGAGGTTTTAAGTTTAGCGTTTTAAATATTTTCAGGTGTGAAACTTTTAGAAGCAAATCCAGATGTAAAAAGGTTGTATGATGATTTGTTGAGTAATTACAATCGTCTTATACGCCCAGTGACCAATGTGAGCGACATCTTGACAGTTAGACTTGGTCTGAAGCTGTCACAGCTGATGGAAGTCAATCTGAAGAATCAGGTCATGACGACTAATCTGTGGGTGGAACAGGTGAGGGTTTGAATGACGAGGGATCTAACTTGCGACCCCTTATTCATGTTGGAATACTTCTATTATTACTTATAATGTTGATGACTTCTCATATGTTGTTTGTATGTTAAAATGTACGATAGACGATAGTTGTATGTTTAGAATTTAGATGCGTATTATATTATAATTATTTAGTTGGTTGATAGTTTGTTTGTTTGTTTTGTTGGATGGTTATATTTGATATGGTTAATTTATGATCTGTTTATGCGTTTGCATGTTTGTATTATTGGGAACGTCCATTAATTGCATCAGATATATAGGAGAGGGGCGGGCGATAGGTGAGAGTAGAGAATCCCATATAATGATATTTCTTTGGGGGAGAGGGGGTCGTACCAAGTATTACGTGATTATTATCCTCAAAAAAGTAAAATTGCGGGAAAATTGAGTTAAATGAATTAAAACATTTTCCATCACAAAAATATAGTAAATATTACGTAATTTATGAAAAAATGTTTTTCTGAAAAACCTAACTTTCGAGGGGGGTCGAGGGTATTGAATACATGATCTCACAATATCTTACTAAGAGGGAAAGAGCCCCTTTTAAATAGTAACCGACGGACATCTGTATTTGAAAATTCCAGTAAAATATTGTTTACTCCTGGTATTGACTCAGGTTTTAAAGGCGAAATCTATTCTATAGTTAACATTATATTTGATGTTACAGAAATGGTTCGACTACAAGCTGCAATGGAATCCTGATGATTACGGTGGAGTAGAAATGCTTTACGTACCCTCTGAACATATATGGCTACCCGATATCGTACTTTATAATAATTGGGATGGAAATTATGAAGTAAGTTGTCATGTAATTGATAAAATTGTAAATATTACAAGTAATAATACATTATTAGTTAACAATTACTTTAAATATGAAGGTTAAGTGGAAGCGGGAGACATTAATTCATTTAATAAAATTCCCATAGGTAACCCTAATGACGAAAGCGACGTTAAAGTATACTGGTGAAGTGAATTGGAAACCTCCAGCAATTTACAAGTCTTCATGTGAAATCAACGTAGAATATTTCCCGTTTGATGAACAAACCTGCTTCATGAAGTTTGGATCATGGACTTACAATGGTGCTCAGGTAATATTAAGAAGTAATATTTTTATTAAATATTTAAGCAGTAAAACTTAGAAGAAATAACAATACATGCAAAGATGGTAATAATTTATAAATAAATATTACTTGTAGCTTTGAAGATATTGAAAAAAAAATTGATATTTGAGAGAAAGTCAAAACAGAAGTAACTAGAGCAAATTACGTACATTACGTAAAAGAGATACAATATAAAAATAAAGCTATTACTGTAATGTTGTTTTCAGGTTGATTTGAAACATATGGATCAACTGCCTGGTAGTAGTCTGGTACATGTTGGAATAGATCTCAGTGAATTCTATTTATCAGTAGAATGGGATATTCTTGAAGTACCAGCAACTAGAAATGAAGAATACTATCCTTGCTGTCCAGAGCCATTTTCAGGTTATCTTGATAAATTCTTAGCTTCAATTAATTTCGCTTTTTGTATTCAATTTACTCTTTCTTTAACACCTGTAGCTGTGAAGCTCAGATTTTCAAATATATGTACGTTATTATTTGTGGCTCCTTTTACATCAGTTATCATTTGTTATTAAATAACGTTTTCCATTAAGTAGAATCTTTCAATTTCATCATGATCAAATTATTTAAAAATGTCTTTTGTTTCAGATATAACATTTAAACTAACGATGCGAAGGAAAACATTATTCTACACAGTCAATTTAATAATCCCTTGCGTTGGATTGACATTTCTTACTGTTCTAGTATTTTATCTACCCTCAGATTCTGGTGAAAAGGTAAAACTATTAGCTTAATGTACGTTTGCATCTATCTTATTGGCAATAACCATTGATTTATAAACATTTCATTGTCTTGTGACTAAAGTTGATTATCAAAATTTTTCTTTTAAGCAAATTATACAGTACATGTATGTTACTAACGTGGACACAAAAATTGTTGAATTCGAGATCTCTAGGTACTTGATTTTAGATATAGATTATACATACAGTAGCTTAATTAAATGCTAGAATACGCTTTTTAATTTATTGACATTCACCGACATTTGAATCATAAATCAAATTACGAAAAATTA
This sequence comes from Neptis clinioides, assembly GCA_027564055.1. NCBI lineage: Eukaryota > Metazoa > Arthropoda > Insecta > Lepidoptera > Nymphalidae > Neptis > Neptis clinioides. The sequence goes on from JAOPUB010000012.1 coordinate 1,482,292, forward strand.
AAAGCAGACCTACATCATATAGATGTTTTATGACTAAGCGCTTCCAACACTCATTCTTCGTTATATTCAGCAATTTTTGTTACTTTATCCTTATTTAGAATTTCCATTTGATCATCTATAAGATTAATTTGCACGAAACTTGATGTTTTTGATGGGTTATAACTTATGAAAGTCATTTCACTTGTCCATCCTTCCATCCGCTCATCCATTCCGCCTAATGCCTGCCCAGTTGACGGTCTTTTTTGATTCATTAGCTAGATGTGTGAGTGTGCTGTCATTGATTTGCTTATCATTTATTGTTGTCTTTCCACCTGATTGAAAAATTTAATTAAACGTATTATTTAGTTTATTTATGTTTATATAAAACGTAACTGTAGATGATTAGAAATGTTAAATTTTGTTTAATGCCTTTAATATTATGTAAAAAATCTAATTGCGTGAAAGTTTTTTTTTTCTTTTTAAAAAAAATATTTAAACTAGTTTAATTTAGGTTTATAATACTTTGATCTCTTTGTATAACTAATTGGCTTTTTAACATTTGCTTTAACTAAAAATGATACTACATTTCTGATTATAATTATTAAGATTTTAAATTATACTAAATATGTTACCATTATTTCTTATCCTGTAACAATCCTATAACATAAACTGATAATAAAAAAGTTAACATAATTCTATTAAATGTTTAGTTACCTTACCTTAAGTGGAAAGACAATGTGCAAAATCATTCAAAAGAGACTTTTCTCCTTAGATATCGCTCTGCATCTCCATCCTGGTGTCCCTCACAGTGTTCTTCCTTGGTCTGGCAGAAATCATCCCGCCAACGTCGTTGGCGATTCCTTTGCTCGGGAAATATCTACTATTCACAATGATTCTAGTGTCGCTGAGCGTTTGGGTGACTGTATGCATTGTAAACGTACATTTCAGGTAAATTAAATATTTCTCCCGTAGATATCGTTAAGCATCTCGATTCTGGTCTCGCTGACCGTGTTTTTCCTGTTGCTTGTTGAAATAATACCACCCACGTCTCTGGCGATACCACTGTTAGGGAAGTACTTGCTGTTCACAATGATTCTCGTCTCATTAAGTGTTTGGATGACGGTTTGCGTTCTAAACGTCCATTTTAGGTGAGTTATCTACCTTTCCCGCTTCGGTGTTTTCTTTTTCTGTATCTCTGTCTCCTTGTATCTTTGTAGTTGTCTTCCTGTTTATAAGTTAAGTACCTATTTCTATAATCTATGTCTGTTTACTTTTAAGTCATTTTAAATAATAGTAAGATTTAGCATAAGCTTATTACAGGTTTTCAATGAAAATAATTTCCAATATCATTAAATCTATTAATGATAAAAATTATAAATAAAAATGTAAAATTAAAATTAAATTCATATATATTGACTAACTGTACAAAAACATGAATAAAAATGAAAACAGAAAATTTTCCGCTTTGTACACAAAACCGTTGCACTTAACGATAACACCAGAAACCACACAGTGCCATCACATTTTGGAAATTGCAAAATAAAATAGATGGTCTGAAATTCATGCATAAAAGCCCATAAATCTCTAGACTCATTGTAACGTTCCGATAACGAGACAATGGCCTGTGAAATATGTGATGATAGACTGCAACGCTTTTATTGAATGCGTAGGAATATGCGATTTAGTCATATTCATTGTGTTAGGGAAGTAAAGGAAAGAAAGGAAGGAATTCTTCTTTTATAAAACATTTAATAATAATTATAACACGTAGCGATCTCTTAGATACTTACCTATTCTAGGTACACAAAGCTTTGAGTGATGTGATGTAACACTTATACTTTACACTTCAAAGCTTTTATATTAATTAATTAAATTATTAAACAGCATCTAAATATAATTAAAACAGTTTTAAATACAACAAATCAGAAAGTGTTTAAAATAAATGTAACATATAGGTCTCCATCAACTCACACGATGTCTCCATGGATGAAGAAACTCTTCCTGCAGCTCATGCCGAAGTTACTCATGATGAGACGCACTAAGTATTCCTTACCGGACTACGACGACACTTTTGTGTCCAATGGCTATACTAATGAACTAGAAATGAGGTAAGTAGCATTATTTCTAAATTGTGATATTTGTTATATCGTATGATACAAATTCCTTTATTTCGTAGGGTCTGTATATATTATCTACAAAATATATTAATAAAAAAGTGTAACAATTTTGAATTCTTAAGAAAATAAGACATTAAATTTTTTTGAACCTGAAACGATTTATTAGATTTAAAAACAAACAGGAGTTCCACAAGGGCCTATTCTAATTCCGTTCTGTTACTCTTCATCCTCCTCATGAATTGTTTTTTTTGTTTATGTGAGACCTTAGAAGTGGGTATTATTTTCTCATTTAAGCTTACCTAATTTAGAAAAACAATACGATATTAGTTGATTTTCTGCTACTAATAAGCCATTTTTATCAGAAATCTTACATTTATTTATATTGATCAATTTTCGAATATACTTAAAAAATAATCACAAAGTTTAATAAAGCTTTTCATAGACTTCTATATTAACAGTATCTATTACCTTGTTGTTATTTTATCTAGGTCATACTAAGCGTTACTTCGGTTACGAAATAAGCAATCGGCACTATCAATTTAAAAGTTTTTTTTGTTAGCTTGCCACAGTATGCACGCGATTACCTCATTTTCAGAAAAGTTCAGTTTAATCTTATATATTATCAGCAACCCGCTTCTTCCTCACATGGAAGTTTTCTATTTATTTTATATTTTTATCAACCCCTTTATTTGTCGTGATTTTTTTATTAGTTTCTTGAGTCAAATTAGTTTCAATGATACTTCATAATTTTAACATAATTTTAATATAAACCAAAAATATACAGTCCAGAATATATTAAATTTTAAATCTACACTAAGTCATTATACTGCACGCGATCAGCTCATTTTCAACAAAATTTAAAATCGTATTTCCTTTTTTTATAGTAATCAAGCTCAATATTTTGTTTCGCAAAGTGAAATGTTGTGTTTTCGCAAATATTCGAGAACCATTTTATTTTGTTCGTAACAGGTGAATGATTTCAACTAAGCGTTGCGTTCTGTTTTTATTGGTTTTCGAGAGAGTTTTATTAAATTCGTTGGTAAATTAATTTTCAATACTGATATTTCATTTTATAGCCGATATGATTTTATTGATATGTGATTTATGATACTCGACAGTATTTAATATAATTTCTTCAGTCGGATAAGCAATTCGGCTAGATTTAGGTTTTATATGTGCGATCGACACAATATCTTCATCTTTATTATTCATTTACAAAACAAATACAATCTTTTAATCTGATGAATCGCACTAATATTATATATGAAAGTATTGATGTTTGTTACTCAATCAATCAAAATTGGCTTAAAGGATTTCCATGAAATTGCACGAAGATACCGTATAACTTGGATTACCATATATGTTACCCGGAAAAAATTAGGGTCCTGCGACATGATGACGAAAATAATTTTTACAGTTTTAAGCGCCTAAATATATTTACTCTATCTAAGTATTAAAAGTTATAAATTAAAGTCATACGAAATCAGACGGGACGACAAGTGAGAGAATAAGTTTTACCTCATTCCAGCGGAAAACGAGAAATAGCTACCGTTTATGATCACCCAAAAACTAATTCACGTAAATGATATTAATATTATTAAACCGAATAATCATATTTCATTCTCAACACAACTAATAACTCATAATGTCTAAACTTAGCTCACAAATAACATTTCAGAATTGACTAGAATTATCGCTAATTCCAACCATTGCCTGCGGCCGTGCGGCGTAAACATGGCGTCTCGTAAAATACTTTATATTTTACGTCCCATAAACGTTTACGATAAAATAAGAAGCTTATAAAGAGAAATAAAGTCATGCTTCAATACTTTCATTATTCACAATAAAAGTTGGAATCGTAAAAAAATTCTTAACGACCTTTATTATTCATATTCGGTTTTCATGTCTGATTATATCTCTGTGCGTAAATTTTTAAGGTTATATACTTGAGTTGTATTACAAGCTTACACACACGCTTACACACAAGCTTACACGTACAGTGACAGACTTTTTAAGACCTTGTTTATCAATTCTTAGTTCTGGCTATTCAGAAATCGCAGCAATTCCTACAGATATTTGTTGGTTTGATTCCCGCTGGAACATTTACTTCAAATGCTGAAATGATTAGTACAATACAAGTATGTTTACAGTAGGGACAGTCTCACCGACGCATTTGGTAGCACCAGGGGGGACGATGGTGATTACAGAAAGTCACCAGGACCTGAAGACGACATGCTTGGAGCAGGTGTTCATCAAAGACCTTCCGGTACGAATATTTTGTATTCAAATTTTTTATTTTATATCTTTACATTTTTTTTAAAGATACAAAATAAAATTCATAAGGATAAAATTCATTAAAGATAATTTAGAGGATATTAGATTACAATGAGAAATAGATGAATTGGTCTTGATAAAACAAAGTTTAAATCTTTTTAAAGACCAACTGCTTTAGATGATTATGATTATAAATTAAAGTTTTTTTATATTAATGATTAATTTGTTATTGAAGTAGTTTTTAAATGAGTATTAAAAGAATATTTGATGAAGAGAAACAATTTTTCAGTAACTGAATCCGAGAACATGTTACCACGTCATCTCTCGCCGGAAGTTGCAGCTGCGCTACAAAGTGTGAGGTTTATCGCTCAGCATATTAAGGACGCTGATAAGGATAACGAGGTAAGTATATTTTGGTATTACAAAATGTTTACTTTGAAAATCTTTCATTTTAATATAGATGTTTTCCAGGTAAGAATTAGTCTAGCAGGCCTTTTGTTTGTTTAAACAAACCATAGCCAAACAGACACTACTGTCGTAAAAATTACGATTCCGGTTTTATAGTGTCATTCGTTGGAGTTATCCTTAATCTTATGATTGAAAACATCTCTGACTAATCCAGATACGGAAATAAAATATCTATATAACGCTTCTGTCCAGCTACACTTACTATCTTATGTATATTTCTAAGATCCTTTCACCGAAGGTTGTCTGTTATAAATTGCTTACTTAGCAATAACATCGTCTTTGTATGCCCTCTTTTTTTTATTTGTTTGGTATTTAATTTCTTGTATTTAGTGGGTGCAATAAAGTTATTTATTTATCTATCTATTCCTCGCCATTTTGGATACGCAATATCTTTTTGATAGGTCCTTAGATTTTTAAGTTATTGTCGTAATGGTAAATATGATTGATATTAGCAATATTTATAAATTTATGATAGCCTTTTAAACCTATATTTGGTTTATAACTCCCACTTACTGTTATCTTATTGAGACAATCCTATCAATAACGTGTTACTCTGCAGCATATTCATCAATATCTTTTACAACAAATTAAAAGAAAACCATTACTTAATTTGAATGTGATCTCTAAATACATTTAAGTGTTTTGTTATTTTGTAAACTGTATTCAAAATGTTATTAGCACAATTAGGATGTTCTTATCTTAATGAGATGAGCCATCAACGGTGATACTGAAACTTTTCCTAATAAAACTTGTTCCTTTTACAAGCGACCCCTCTTTTCTTCAACTTTAAATTGCCCCAAATCTTGGCCCATATAAATAGGTCGAATTTTCAGACGTGAATTTGGATAATGTTTTCTTTTTATATCTTCTCCTTTAGTTGCGAATTGTAGTTTAGTTTTTACACGTGTCACCTTTTATTGTTCTTAAGTTTAATTAAATGAATAATCCGTAAAATATTCTTTGTATTTTCGTTGCTACTGATTCTTACTACTAGTCCACAATATTATTCGTTTAAATATTAGGACTCCGTGCGTTTATCAGTCTGCACATTCATTGATTGCTTTTGACATTAAGTTCTATAAAAAAACTGCCTGAGATCCCGTGACGTCTCATCTCAAAAGAAATAAATTAAATAAATACTTTATAATCTTCAATATAATTTGAATTTGGGCAAAAAATCAGCTTACCTGTAATAGTTGTTTGGTTTTGTCGTTGCGTTCAATATCGAAAGATTGTGAACCACTTTTAAATAAAAGCTAAGCAACAAACAGCCAACATAATACTTGACTGATACTTTAACCCGGCACCAATGACGTGCAAATAGTTTCTTGAACAATGATATAGGGTCATCGTGTCCCGAACTTTTATTACTCACATTAGATAATAAAGGACTAATAGTTATTTTCAGACTAATAATACAAGTTTGTGTTATTATTAATAAGATATACCTCTTTATATTATGAATCATCTTTAATTAACCATGTTTAAAACATATTTAAAACAAATTATGAAAACATTAGTGACGTGATTTTCGATATATATTTGATACTTGATCATCACAACCCGTCAATAACCTACTGCTAAGTCAGGTCTTTTCCTCAGAATTAAGGTTTTAGCCCATAGTTCACCACACTGGCCCAGTGCGCGTTGGCGGACTTCACACACGTTTGAGTGCACGTTTTCTCACGATGTTTTCCTTCACCGTTGTAGCAAGTGATATTTAATTTCTTAAAACATACATAACTCAGAAATGTCAGAAGATGACCTGAGCATGGAATCGATACTTGATAATATAACACGATATTATTTAACAAAAAAAATTTTTCAAGGTACCAGAGATCAAATCAACTTAGGAACATAAATGTGACATACATATCATTTAAAAAACAATAAAATCAGTTTCAGCTTCTTAATAATTTACCACAGAATTGCTAAAATTATTGCAGTATTGAATGCATTGATCAGGGCTTATATAAATTTGGCATGCATTACAAGGTTGGCTATCTAAAATAAAAAAAAATGAACATGCTACTTATGGACTGTAATGTAACAATAATTTTGAGGAAAAGGAATACCTTCAAGACATTTACCCTATGTTTCCAAATAGATAATGAGGTCTACTCGCTAGCTTTGCAGACAGCAACTCCTGGGAGCTTGCTCCTGTTTCTGTTTAGATTAGGTAATTTTCATAAAGCGTGGCATACGATACCCGAATATTAATGTATGTAAGAATACAAATTATATAGGTAATAAGCAAGAGTTTCGTTAGAGTTCGAGTGAGTTTTTTTAAAACTCGCTACGCCATCTAGTTGCGGGATGAGGAAATATTCTTACCATTCATTATCGCAAGATCGAACATCACTAAACATAAAAAATCGCTGGTACCTTTAAAATCCATTTTTTTTTAAATTCTATTAAAAGGCCTTTTTAGCAATTTGAAAATTAAAGACTACCTCAAACTCAAAATACTTTGTTTCATATAGATTACAAAGTACTTTTGAAACGTCAAAATTGATCCGTCAGTCAGTTCATTTGAAGGTTGGGGCCGTTCAGGAAGCAGTTTTCTGTTAATAAGAACTGGCAAGAGACTCAACAGTCGCATTCCGAACCGCAGAGTACGCGTAATGAGCTCGGGTCAATATGACCCAGATCATTAGCGACGGGTTAAGTTACCCT
>JAOPUB010000012.1:1542079-1554071 GCA_027564055.1 Neptis clinioides
TCCAAGCGGTCAAGAGACGAGAAATGGCGAGGATCACGGAAGAGAGGCGACGAGAGACCGAATATCAAGAGAGAGGGGCGCTCGAAGAGAACACCCAAACACTTCAACAACGAGTTTAACAAGGAGTGGCCCGCCGCCTAGACACGCCCCTCACAACCCACACCCCACCGCACGTACCACACACCCCCACACACACACTCCCACACAACACACACACCCCCCACGCGTGTCCCACTAAACGACACTGTATCGGATTAACGGACAGATTTTTTTATGACCTGAGATATTCGTATTAGTATACCTCCAAGCTTAGCACCTTTTGACATTAATACTAATTATATAACGTAGTTGGAATGTTTACATGTTGGTTAGTTACGGAATTCGATTGAATTTAAAATTTTATAACAATGCAATACTATTAGTAACAATTATTATTAAATTTACTGACGTGTTGAGATTACAATATTTAAGAAGTTATTTAAAATTACGCCATTGACTGCATTAACACAAACCCACACGTGTACGTTAATTTAGTCATATACAAATTAATCATAATTAAAATAAATCTAGATAACGATAATTTTATAAAGGTGAATCAGAAAGTGTTTAAAGCGTGAGGTGTCCGGTCTTCGTTTCGTTCCCGGTCCCGGTCCCGACAGCCCGGTGTCGCGGCTCTGACGCTCGTGTACGCACGTACTCTGTACACGAGAGTTTCTTTATCTTTTTATTATTCATTTTGGATGAGGGTTTTCCTTTTAACTTCGATTATGTCCGATCTTTATTGCGTTTATAAAATGATTTCTTTTAATAACATCCGTGTATGCGGCGACGCAGCGCTGCGCCACATTTGACAGACATAATGATAAATCAAGGCCAATTTAGGGAAATGACCTAAACAACTTAACTTAAGCTAATGACTTGTATAAATATTTGGTATATATATCGATATGTATGTTTAATCTTAGAATTTTGGTTATTTACCACCCACTAGAGTTAGGAAAAAGGTAGAGATGTAATGAAATAATTATGTGTTAATATTAAACAAAAGGAACGTATTTCCCGTCGTTTTATATAATGGGGAGCAATTCTGTATAAATGATCGTAATTTTAATTATTTTTCTTATATGAATTTTAAGTTTTTTAAAGCAATTTTAAGTTTATATGGAATTATATTTTAATGAATTTTACCTGCCAAATTGTTAACGAGCAAACGATAATGTTGTTTGTATGTATTAAGTAACTTCGCTCAAGCATTTAGGATATAGAGCGCTCCGCACCTTTTGCGCGGACCCTTGTACATACTACATATATACTTACTCGTGTGTAAAGCATAATTTTAATCGATTCTCTCGTCACATAGTTTTAAATTGTTAATTTATGTGATCGCCAAATATTTTTAAAAGCTGTATAGAGGTATCGGCGGTGGCGGCCTCCCTTCGCCTGCGCTCGCCCGCTCCTCACAAAGTGAGTTATAATTTAAAGTAACATTTTTAGATTAAATTTAATGTTAGTCCTTTACTGTATTATATCGCTCAATCATTTGACCGATCGACTGATTAAAATTTTAGTGATAAGCTAAGTAACGTAATCGCGGAGCGCGGCGGCCCCGGCGCGCCACCGCCCGCGCGGCCTCGTGCGTGCTTGCGTGCGCGCGTGCTGCGTGCGAGCGTGCGTGCGTGCGTGCCCGTGCGGCCGCGCGCGGCGGACCTGTTCCTTTACTCGTAACATAGGGCGCGACCGCGTTTGTTATAAATGTTTTACTAGGGAAATTGTTGATTACATTGAATGCATAATTTGATCGTATTTATAGTATAGGGTTATTTAAGATCGCACCGTAAGTAAAGTATAATTTATCTATGAGGAGTAATGTGAGACGTAAGCGGTTATAAGCGACGCGGTCCGGCGAATGGTGCGGAGTAACAAATTAACGCTAAAACATAGAGATGAATAGTACTTATCTATCCCACAGGAACTAATCTAAGTTAGTAAGTAACATTTTCTAAGTCAGCCAATAAGATGCATGTATGGGAAATTTCATACAAATTGGTCCAGCCGTGTCAGCGTGATGCGCGTCCAAGAAAAAATTTTTTTTGGCTTCTATCGTTGTTATAATGCCGGATTTAAATATTTCTTATCATTTCATTATTTGTTTTGAGATATTTTTTACCTTACATTTTTGTTAATATGGATAGATGTCAGATTATTATTTATGTCAGAGTTTGTCAAATTTATGAAATAATAATTAAAATACTCATCAAATTGGATTCATTAATATTAATTTTATTTACACAATATTTTTTTGTTTCGTTTTGTGTAATTTTCAAATGTACCTTTAATAATATTCCATGATGCTAAATAATTATTTTGGGATTTTTTAATATATTTAGTTCAGCTAAGTTTTCTAGCTAGCAATATATATTTTTAAAATATAATATGTAATATACATCTTTCGTTGACTAAAAATATATAATACAAAAGGAGATAGAGCAATAATGTTGAGCTATTCTTTAAGTTGCGAAAGGAAAGGCGAAGCTAAAGATAGAAATAGAGAGAGAGAGAGAGAAATAAAGAAAAAAGTGTTAAATAGAGTAAGTGAAAGCTAAAAACTATTGATATATATATGCATACTTTTTCTGTGACAAAGAGTGTGATGTTAATTCAAATCTTATTATTTTCTTGTTTGTGTGAGTGTTTGCATATTTTGCTGCATCTGAAATTAATAAAATTACTGTGTTATTATTACTCAATACCTAAAGAAGACACTCAATGGATTGTGTTGATTGCTTAATATTCAATGCAAAAAACATTTAATCATTTTTATTTCACAGTTTACTTGTTGAGTAGCCTCTGAATAATTCAGACGGTTTAGACAAGAATAAATAAGGAAGACAAAGTCAAACGTGTTAAATAAGAAGGCAAACCATTTTGAAGGACGTACGTGATAGTAAATAGTTAGTATTAATAATGTTATGAATAAATCATTATTGATACGCATGGACATCGTTACGAATAATATTTACACCGTGTAAGCGACGCGATTAACATAAGTTAAAATATAAAATTATTGTGCTAGCGGCTGACCGTTACCTACGCTGCTGAAGTAAACGATGATTCATCGCGTGTTTTTACAAAGATTCTAAGTAGGGCTCTACAGTTTGGCCGGCCAAGCCGGCTAAAAAAGTTAGCTAAATTAATTAGCTAGCTAGCCGATCGGCTTAGCTAATTTAACCGGTTAACTGAATTAGCCAACGGCTAACTGTTAACACAACACAACGGTTAACTGAATTAGCAACGAAAGGGCCCGTCTAACCCTACACAGTGGTCGCAAGTCCAAGGCGCTGCCCGACTCTGACAAATATCGATCTAAAATCTGTAATCCAAAATTTTGAACAACGAATTGAAAATAGATTTTAAATTTCAATTTTCTAGATAGGTACATGTTTAAATTTAAAACCCATTTTTAATCTGTAATCGTCACATATGTAAGCGGTAGATTTGTTAATTTCTTTTCAATGATATTTTCTGTAATTATTGAAAAAAAATATTTCAAAATCTTCCTTGTTATATTCCACTTTTAAATTAAATGTTTAATAAATTTAAATATTTATACTATTCAAAAAATTATTATTTAACATTAACATAATAATATTTGTCAGTATTTATTTATTAATATATATACTTATTCATATGTATGTAATATGTATTTTGTGTATACATTATATTGTATATAATTTATAGGGAACAACGAGACAGTAGAGTGATGATGGCCCGCCTCACTGTAGATGGATGTCAGAAAGACTATGTGTGCTTTGATTTTGTTCCGCAGCATCACAATGTTATAAGGTCAGTTTTCACTTATAAATTGTGTGATATCTTTGTAAGTCTTGTAAGTACTTTATAAAAATAGGGAGCGTCCCAGTCTACGATAACAACGAACAGTAATATAGAAGTATTATTCTGTATAAGTAGCAATCTTATTTTATATTTTTTGCATAATAAAAAATGTTATATTAAAAGAATTATTATACACATATTATACACTATATATAGTACAGTACATTTGTACAGTATATGGAACTAGTAAGCGTGTGGTTGCGGCATTAATGGTTTAAATTTGATTATAATTACAGATATCGTAAAGGCCTGGCTATGATACAAAGCAACTTTCACACAGTATGCTCCTGGGTACAGTTTAAGAATAAGCAACAATGGAGATATGATATATTTCTTAAAAGAGACCCTTCACCTATTAGATGTCCTGTCGCTGGAAAATTTAATTTTACACAAAAAGGAGATGTTAAATTCGAAACAAGAATATTGGGAGGAGTCACTTTAAGTCCTCGGCCAAACCTATACTGCAAATTAAATATAAGTGACTTCTCTATATGTGATGTTGACCAAAAAACAATACAGATAAAAGAAAACTATTGTTTATCTGTTGACCATTTGGGTAGACCCATAGATATATACAGTGATCCTGATTATAGGATGAAATGTATTGGATATTGGAAGGAGAATCTCAAGTCATATTTAATTACTTATGACGAGTTGGATCCTTTCTCCAAATACAGATGTTGGGTGTACCAAAGAGCTGATTTGAACAGGTAAAATATTTTATATCATTTCAAAGTACTCTGACTCGAGATAAGGAGCATCCTAGCCAGTAACTGCTGAGTTGAGTTTTCCTAACAAATATGATAAAATGGTATTTGCTGATTTTTTTCAATATTTTATTAAAGTTTTTAATTAAATTGCGTGATTGTGCAATATGATTTAATTAAAACGCTTTAAATATACATGAGCTGATTAACAAATATTTCTCATTTGTTATCAAATTTTTTGTGCATTATTTAAAAATAGCAATGTTGATAGTCTACCATATAAGTAGGTTTTGTATCATAAAGATATCACTCATAATTAAGCAATTTAAATATGGTGGGTGTGATTTATCATGGTTATGTAAGGTTTTGAGTGAATATTTTGCTTAAATTTTACTTTAAAATGAATTAGAAAAATTGTGATTAAAAGTACATTTTGAGTCTTCCCTTTTTTTCACTGTTTTTAAAATAGTAGCAATCATATGTTTATGATTTGAGTTTTTTTAATAAATCAGGTATAATAGTAATAAAAGAATTAGATGGATATATAGTAGTATGTGGTATTACCCTTCCATGGTCATTAGTGTATAAATATGTATTAAAAAAATTAATTGTGATTTGTATTATTTACAGAGTATTGATGTCTCAAGCATTAGGTCCATACTGTGATTTGAAACAAGATGTAACATCATGGAACTATACAGAGGGCGCAGCAGTTGCCGTAGAAATGGAAGAGTATGAAAGGGAGAGGGATCAGTGCCCCATACACTTCGACGATGGATCTGACCCCTGGTCGACTAAAGAGAATTACATAAAAGTATTCTCATTTAGCTATTCCTTGTGGAGAAGTAATGGTGCAGCTACTTTAGGGATATTTACACCAGTTCTAGTTTTAAGTTTAATACATTTCTTATAATAGTGTATTTTTGGTATGTAAAGTATGATACTATTGTTTGAGAAACCAAGAATAAGCGTATTTTTACGCAGTCTGTAATTATTCCGTTTTAAAGCAGCATTCAACTCATTACGTTTGGGGGTGTTCATAAATTACGAAAGATGTTAAAGGGGGGCACAGAAAATTAAAAAAAAAACACCTCACGTAATTTGTGGGATTCCTTTCAAGCAATTTTATTTTTTTTAAATAATATAAACGAACTTATTTTTTTAACGAACTTATTTTTTAAATAATAAGAATGTATATAGATTTGATAATTTCAAACATGGTGTCGTAGAAATAGGATGACGGGAATTAATATTGACTTATACCACATTGTGACTATTATTTTAAGTGTAGATAAAATATGTGTAATTTTCTAGCATAGACTATCTTTTTACCCCCACACTGCAGCTTAAAATGATTTATTCATACAATTATTTTATTAACATACACAAATGTGTACTCATATTGCAGCTATGTTCATTTTATTTTATATTTTATTTACACAAGATTAAGAAAATAAAGTAAAAATATCTTTTATAATATTCTTATGAAATATGTGCGTATTTCATTTTTTTAAATATGTAGAGAAATTAAAACTATTTCAAGCTTTTTAACTAATAGACTCAGTGAACACTTTATTTTTTGTAGGGGTGTATTTTGGTTTGAATTGTTCAAATATTTCCAGACAACTTTTTTAGACTTCCTGATGATTTGGATGATGTAATAAGACGCAAATTTTGAAATAATTTTATCATAAAACAATTATTTTATAATTAACATATTAGTGATTAAGTTTTCAATTTTATATATATTGAATCTCAAATTATGACATAACATATCAATTGTACTTGTGCCTTGTATGTGTTAAAAAAAAACAAGTTGTATAGTGCCTTAATTTTATTATTTTTTACAGTTTACTTATAAATTATCTTAGTCCGTCCATTGAAAGACTTATGTTTAATATTACAATGATTATGTATGAAAAATAAATTAATGAAACCACATTGTTTTTTTTTATAATTTATTGACACAATTAATTAAATTAAAATAACGATAAAGGAAAATATCTATTTAGTCCAAGATACTTTAGGAATATCGAAGTGCTCTGTCAAGCTGTCTAAATGTTGATTAAATTTCTCTACCCGTTGCTTATGTGTCATTTCAGCTTTCTGGAGTATTCTTTGCTTTTGCTACAAAGTAAATATTAATTAAAACAACAGACAACAATTTGTATTGACTGAATGTATGGCCTAAGTATACAGGCCAAGGCCTTCCAAAACTCATTTCAGATATACACAGAAAAAAAATTAAAATGTATTGGGAGTCCACTATTCTCAGATATTCTAAGAATGATTATAACGTTAAAAGGGGTAAACAAATTAATTTTTAAGCTAAGATATTTTTAGTATGTAGTTAATATTTTCTATACCACCATTACCATACATTACATACCATTTTTTCTTGCATTTTCTGAAATGCCAATTCTGCTTTTGTCTTCACATTTGGATTTGCCTGTTGTTTTAATTGCTGTTTGACTTCTACTTCAATTATTTTTTCCGTTTCCTTATTAGCCTTCTTCTTCTTTTTCTTTTTTATTCCAGAATTGTCTTTGATTTTAAGTTTAGCTTTATTGACACAACCATATTCATCGTCCTCACCCATTTTGGATTTGTCTTGCTACCAATTATGGATTACCTAAAAATTTATTAATTTAATTCACAATTTATATTTATATAACTAAACAAAAAGGAATTTTTTTATTTGTCCTAATGCTTTGATAAACCACTCATTAGTGTGATTAAACTTTGGTATGTTAATGGTTTTCTAGTAAAAGGTTATGGTTATAGGAATAAGTTAATGCTGAACTGATATTAATATTTTTTTTATTTTTATCCTAATTTTAGAATGATGTTAAAAGTTACTGAAAATATGAATTACCAAATAGTCCAAAACACAAACACAACATTAAGCAATCAAATTGAAATGACAAAGTTGTCAAGTGTCAACAAAGATTGTATGCCTTTGACATTGACATTAATGTCCTGCACAAATTTGTTGGGTTGCTACAGGTAAATAATAAGTGTTTCGTTACACGTAAAAAACATTTGAGAAAATTTTAATGTAATGGATTTTTATAACATCAATAGAAGTTTAAAAAAAAATGTAAAAAAAAAATGGTTTGATTCCACAAGACCGAAAGCGTGCGTGGGAAAAATGCTTTAAAGACATTGATATCAATATAATAATTGGCTAACGCCAGCGAAGAACTTGCATCAACGACAAGTCCAATGGGCTGCCCGGGTTCCTATAGGAAATCTGGTCACCCTGCACCGTCAGATATTATGATATAAAATAGTAGATAAATATTCTAATTTTTTAAAATAAAAGTAGTCTAAGTTACTCCCTATAACATCATCCATCTGCGAGTGATAGCTCCGTTCAAATCAGTCCAGTCGTTCTAGAGATTAGCCGGAACAAACACACAGACAGAGAGGAAATAAATATTTTTATGGTATATCCTGAAAAATTTAATGAAAAGCGGTTTTGTCAATAATGCAAACAGACACTCCAATATTCTTTATATGTAGTGATGTTAAATATGCACCAACTAGGACTAAGCTAAGCTGCTAATACATAATATACTAATACACATTCACATCTTGTTCGAAACGCAAATTATAAACGTTAGACATAAAATAAAACTTTATTCAACGCGGACGTCGGAGGCTTGTTTTTGATCCCACTTCTGATGTCATTTTCACGGCCAGCATCAAGACATCATAATAATTGCATGGTCAGAATAGACACCAGGTAAGCTCCGTTTTACAAGTAACACAAATGTATTGAGGCTGAGGTTATATATTGTCTTGTTATGAATTGTTAGGTTGGTATCATTGAAATTAAATAAAAGGAACTATGGTGTTGCTAACTTGACGTATCGGATATTTGTACGTGGAAGATATTCAAGAAATTTTAATGAGGAGGGTTTTTTTTTATACTGGTAGTATAGCAATAGAGCCCAAAATATTTTTTTTCCGAATTCTTGTCTGTGTGTATAATCTTTGCACGCACACCACGCTAAAACGGCAGGACTGATTTTCGTGAAATTGGCATACAGATATCTTATTTCCCGACTTAAAATAGGAAATTTTTATCCCGGTAAAAAAAAAGAAGTTTCTGGCGGATAGCAGAGTTTTATTCACATGCCTTAGGGGGCGTCCATAGATGTCGTGAGACTTTATTCAACCCCCTCCCCCATCCCCCAATCTCACGTGAGTTGTTTGAGAGAGTAAGTCTGTTTGTGTTATTTAGTTCAGTGAGGGGGTGATTAGTGAGAACGAACGGAAAAAAGAGTAGAAGTGCGAAGACCTTTCTGTGGAAATGTGTACAAATATGAAATAAAGAGAATACGAATAGACATATGTATAGAAGGACTAACATGTTTTAAGTTGTTTTGTCTATGTGTTCGTTGTGACTAATCATCTCTGAAATTACTTAACATATTTTAGTGACTTATAACCAATAAGTAAAGTTTAGCTTGGAGCATGGTAGGTATATAATCTGATATCAAGTAAAATGAAACCATAAGTTATATCTAAAGTTAATAAAATAATAAGTAGACAAAACCAGCTCATTAATTGTTAACAAAGTCACGCTGGTCGGCAAGTTTATAATAATTATATAAAACTTTTTTCTCATAATTGCTATTTTTGAACTCCATTTCTTGATTCTGAACTCACCATGTTGATATAAAGATAGGTACCTAACACTGAACAATAGATTACCTACGCCGAGTCGAGGGTAGCAGGTTGTAGCAAATATTATAAATAAATATGATTGTTCACGACAAAAGAATGGAAATGAATGGCATCTTGGCGTTATCGGGGCGGCGCACGCGCTCCGCCCGCTGTTGGCGCGTACGGCTGCGAGATTAGCCAATCGCTTTTCAGAACGGGGAAAGATTTTAAACCCATTTTACAATCTTTACTGTTGTTCATTTATCATTAACATACGTCTGTTCTTAATGCTCCATAAATGAAAATGTATTTGTTAACAAGAATATGCTCTAAATGCTCGCTCTTTAAACATAAAATATTGGACAGGTTGATTCTCTGCTACAGCTTTTAAACTTTTAAATACGAATAAGTCTAACAGTCATTTTAATTTTCACCTCTAAAAAAAACTAGGGATAGAAACTTTCTTGGTAAAGTATTGCATGCTCAAGACTAAGCCCCACTTCTAGTTTATCTCGTATTTGTATGTAATAGACAGAATGATAATGAAATAGGTTTGCACTATGTAAGGGGAGGGGAGTTAAAAGGGTAGAAAGTTAGAGCACCATACGTAAGCAACATTCAATGCAATCAATTTATTAAAAGATTGGATAAAGCGCCAACGAAATGCCGATTACACTTATTTTATAGAGGGAATATGCTTATATTAATGAATTAACTGTCGAGCTTCCAGCGTAACATTAACATCTAGTAGATCGCGAATAAGAGTAACGTCATAATAGATTATTTCAATGTTAATTCAAACAACCAAATACTGTAGTATCCATTCGATGATTGTAGTAACTTCATCAAGTATATAGACATTTTTTTTTAAGTTGTATAAATTTTCATGTAATATTTATTTCTTTTTGCTTCGTTTTTTTTACTATATAAATGCCGAAAAATTACGGAAATCACGCAATGTCACTAGGTGGAAGGGGGGTGTAGTAAAATATCATGTGGGAGTTATCTATCACTATCTTTTTACGAACTTTGTTGACAGAATCGATCTTTTCTGAAATACTAGTCGCACACATGCACAGCGAACAGTGCAAATTTTTCTTCCTAATTTTTTTAGATTTAGTACTTTTGCCTTACTTAATCATTTAAAAGGTTTTAACGACCCTCTTTATAGTGGACAGATAAGAGATATTTTGAATGTTGACAGGATGATTGTCACGCAAGAAGTTTTAGTTGTTATCAGAACTCATGTGACTTCAAAGTGTTGTGCATTTAGGGATACTTTCTGAGTGTTTAAATATTTAGTGCAATTGCTGTTTTGCAAAAGAAATCTATACTAATATTATAGAATTGAAGAGTTTGTTTGAACGAACTTTCTTTTTGTTTTGGATAGTCCATTTAACGAGGAAGGTTTTAGGCTATATAACATCACGCTGCGATTCATAGGGGTGGAGCATCACGCGGATGAAATCGCTTGGGTCATCTTCCATCTAAATTGTATATTATTATAGTATTTTAGGTTGTTGTTCAGTGAACGTACAGTGATGCTTACAAAACTTTTCACAGATTTTTTGTCAATCGGTGATTCCACAGAGTTTTGAAATAACTGGATTTACCCTACATTGTTATAAATAACTAAACCTGCAATTCCTTCTTTCTCTAACTCAAAAGTTCTTAATAAAATTAATCAAAGCTTACTGTTAATTATGACGCTGCCAACTCTGATTTGCATGAATGTTGGTAGCATTGCTATATTCTAATTAGAGACTAAACAAATAAATACGCCGCCATGCCAGAAATCATTATTATTCCATCACGCGTATTCTAGAAGTAACGCTGAAGATCTTAGTCTAAAGTATAATCATCAGGATTAATATTATAGTAACTAGGACGTCATACGGCCTGTCTACATATAGACCATAATTTCTTTGTTTTAATTAATATTACATTTAGATTAAGAAAGTATTTTTTGTATTTGGTAAGAAATTTTAAATATAAAGTTCTTAGATATTTTAAGATGAGAGACGTTTTTAAATATAAAATTAACTTTTTTTTGTAAGAGTCAAAGTATTAATTTGATGTAGTCTTTTGCAATATTACAAAAATAAATAAACACTTCTTATATATAATAGCAATATTAACTCACAATGTCTAGGAGAACTTGAGATATTTTATGTGAAACTTACGGTTTATTTCGCTTTAAGAGTCTTGCTACTGGGAGAAAATGTTCAATGATATTTGAAAAACCTAATATTAGGGTTGGCAATGTTAGTTTTGGGAAACAGCTGCTGCAATCATTCAAGAAAATATTGAATTGTCGCCTGTAAAAGGTGGAATTTTATACAATCAATAAAGCTTACATCTTAGTAATATTATAAACTTTGTATGTTACTTTATTGAAATTTAGCATACAGATATTTTATAACTTTTATTAATATATATGCTACTTTTTACCCTGCAAAAATTCAGGAGTTTCCTAGGTATAATGATAAAGATGTTTATTATCAAAAGTGCCTAAAATTATTACTGATTAATAAATATTTTAAATTTTTCCAATATGCACCCGTGCGAAGCCGTGGAGACTAGTCTCATTTTCAAAAAATTCCAGTTCAATTCAAATCTTTAATCGCACAAATTAGAATTTCTGTTGAGAATGAAAGCTAGCTAGCTATGCAGTCATTTCATAAATAAATTTAACTTGAGAGTAAACATCACTTAGA
>JAOPUB010000012.1:1566727-1588658 GCA_027564055.1 Neptis clinioides
GGGACTCCGCGAGCCGGACCTGGAGCAGTACTGCGCAGTCATTATGGACGAAGCACACGAGAGGTCGCTGTCTACTGACATGCTGTTCGGATTGTTGAGAGAGGTTAGTGATTCTTTATTTTACTTGTATAAGATTATTTTTATTCTGTATATTTGTGTGTTATAGGAGTTTTATTTATAATATTTTAGGCTCATCTATTGCATAAAAAATATAAAAAATGGTTTATTCTGCTAAGTTCAACTTATTTACATTTATTTACACTTATTTGCATTAATAAGTGGTTTGACACTGACAAGAAAAAATCTATGATGAAAAGTCATGAGAAAATAAAATATTTAAATAATTAAATTGCTCTTCATTTTTCCTTTTTTTATATACTACAGTAGTATTCTAAACTTCAAACATAGTAGTCGTCTCTGCGGTATAGGCCTCCCCTATTTTCTTCCAATCTTCTCTTCTCAATCAAAGTCGGCAGCAGACATGAACTGTTCACTTCCACTTTAATAATCTAATTCTTGCTTCAACATCAACTATCTTGTATTCTTTCTTGTTTCTTTGTTGCTTATTTTGTCTAGTATTTTTAGGTTTAACATACTCCTCTCCATTTTTCTTTAGCCCTTAATTTCCTAGTAGCTTATTTAAAAAATATACTACATTCTAGTAATATTGTTGAAATTTTTTTTTATAAGTGTAACAAGCTTCTAAGTAGTTCTGGAAACAAAATATCGTTATTTTAAATCTGAAATTGCTTAATATTTAGTAGTAGGTACTTTTAAGATGGATAACGTTCTGAAGACGTTTGTTCATATGAGGAAACAATACATTTGTTTTTTAAAATATCTATATAATAGTTTTAGTATACTTATCGTTATCTTTTTTAATTCTTCTCATCTTAATCGTTACTTTTTAAAGGTAATAATAAAATTTGATAAATCCTAATGAAACTAAAACTTTCAACTGATTTTACTAGCACAATTTTTGTCTGTTCTGAAAAGGCTGAACCGATTTGAACGGGTCTTTCATTTAGAGATAGCTGATGTTATCAAAGTTGACTTTTTAACATCTCGACGAAGCGAGGGCGGGTTGGCTAGTTAAATATATATCTTCAAAACAAACCATAATGTATGCCTACGCTATTATAATACAATGACTCCTAGTGTAATAAACTGGTATGATGGAAATGTTACTTTACGTACACGATTCGTACATGTGCCGATAGATGTCATTAACTACCCTTTGACTTTAATAGTAATTTTGTGTTATTGGTGATGTGTGTGTACATCAAAAATTCATGTAGTAATTTTTAAACGTCGCTCCTGTAGTAAATAATTAAATAAAGGGTTAGAAAAAACACCAACTTTTATTTAAACCGTTTATTTATAAAAATGCTTCATATAAATAGAACATTAACTTGTAACTCTCAAACAGTCGAACACAGGTCTCAAACAATTCATTAGATCGTATTTACTATTAAATATGAATACTTAACAATACTCATCAAAGTATGAACTACGAAAAACTAAGTGACCAACAGATTAAAAATGCATACAACGAATTTTAAGTACATTTAGTGCCAACTATAATATTTTTTAGTAATTCTATTGTAATTTTGATAATTTCAATTCACGTGTTTTTCGTAGTTTCAACAAAATCAGAACAGTCTCATTAAAATCGAAATTCTTATTAATTAATAGTGAACAAAAAATTTACTTTATCTTATACGACAGATAATACGATTAAATCATATTTACACGCGGGCGCGTCTTTTCTTACAGGAATGTTGCCACAAATCAAAAATTCTAAACAAAATTAAAGCTTTCTAATCCCTCACATCATTAATATTTTTCTGTAGTAATTTCGATTATTAGATTATAACGATACAGATATTCGGACCTCTTAATATAATGCGAGAGATTCCGTATATGGACCCGGGGTACAATCAAAATTTACGTTGACAACTAGATATTTTATATATAGACGCCTTATACGTTAATCTGCACTATAATGGCAATTATGACGTCACACTCACTCACTAGAGTTACGTTCAGATACTTTAAACTACATTTTATCCTGAAATAATCCTGTGGGATATAATAGTTATTCGCATAAAAACCAAATAATTTATTTTGATATATTTAGCTTCAAAGAAGCACGCACAGCCCGGAGTTAAATTAGTTTATGGTCGTTAAGTTATTTATGCTTAAAAAAATGAGTGTCTCATATATTTTCAATTTAATATAAGCCCAATTTTAAAGTTATTAAATGTAGGGCAATTACCTCACTTTACCACTACCATTTTAGTGCACAGATAACGCATCTATACTAACAAACGTTTATCGACAACAACGAATAACGAAAGCAATAATTTCAAAAATGGAATGATAATTCAAACGTAATCGATGTTCCCGGGTCGCGAGAAGCAAAGGCAAGCGCCGGCACTGCCGCGGCCGGCGTGCGACACTCAGACGGACTTTGCTTTGGCCCGACCGTTGTTTTGGCTGACCAACATCACGCCCATGTTCATGCCGATGTTGCCCCACTTTAGCGATTCACTTATCTGTAACAAGGTTATTTGTTTATTACTTACTTCAATTTCACAAAAATTAATAACTCATACATTGTGATAAGAAATTATATCCATTTTTTTATTGTTGTATCTCCAAAAATTAAAAAAAAGTCAGTAATAACTTATTCTTTACACTGTTATATTAAATATAACTTTTTAATTTAATATAAATATTTTTTAACGTAACGTTTGCAACATTATAAAATTTATTTAAAAAAAAAGAAAGTAGTTTTAATGTTTGTGGTCTGTAGACATTTTTAAAAAAGGAACGTCATATATTTTAAATATTATTATTATATATATTAACTAATATTAGATAATTTAAATATATTTTAATCTGTGGTAATGTCAATTATTTTAAACGATTACTGCCGGTATTAATACTTTAAACTGTCACAATAAAGATAAAAAGGTCGTTTATTTTTTATTTTAGATAAAACTTGTGTCGCGATTATATTTTATTATAGCAAATATTAGTATGACAGTATATCCGTATGTAGTAACTTCCGGAATTAAAAAAAAAATTAAATTTAAACACGAAAAAAAAAATACTATCATTTGAATATTTATGATGTCACGTTTCTCCAAACGCACGTCGGCCATTTAAAGTTTATTGACAAATTGACCCCAACCTGAACCCAGGGGCAATTAACCTAAATTAATAATTGTCAATGTCACTGATACTTCATTGAATATTTAAAAAAAAGATAATAGGAAAATGTTTATTAATAGTCAGCGATAAACTATTGTGTTGAATGGAAAATTTTGATATTAATGCGCATTTAATTGATGCTTTTTTTACATATTTTCCATTAAATTAAATTTAATATTAAAATAATAGTATTTACTCAACGGTCTGTCGCATCTGAACAATCAATAGCCAAGCAACAATGTTGGATGATCTCATTGTATAAACATGTGTCCCTTTCATTTTGTCTTCAAGTCTGTCTTTGTATAATCAACTATTTGGAAATTAAATTAACTGTGCTTCATAGTATTAACGACTTTTTCTAGAATATTCTTTTTTTCATAATCCAGAAGTTTCGTTTTAATTTGTATATTTAAATGAAGTTTGAATAAATTTACGTACAAAAACTGGCTATTTGCGCATATTGTATAATTATTGGAATGTACTAGAAACTACCTACAGCTATTAAGTGTTATTGACCGATAATGCTGCATGATGTTATTCTAATACAATTTTTTTGCTATAAATTCCTTCACGTAATTCCAATCACAAAAACAATTTTAATGAAATCTCAATTTAAATGTAAATAATTAAAATTTTGCAGTTACAAGAAACCAGTTAAACTCGTCCCCTTTAAATTATATCCAGTTTTAAAAACGATAAACATCGTATTTATCAAAGTAATCTGCATTCTCGTTCTCCTTGCTTTATGCAAGTATTTTGCTGCCGCATTTTAATAAGGATATTTTAATTCTAAACTAAGAAGCATAAGAATCAAAGAAAAGTACATTAGAACGTATCACACAAGTTCACACAAGGCACATTGAATCCGTTATATAAAAACCTCACCGGTATTGTAAAGTTGTCAGCCAGTCCAAAGCGCCTCAACGATTACCATCAAAATATGATAATCATAGGAGTTTTCGACGTCGTTAAGCTGATCTGCAACAAAATTGCTACTTTGTGCGTTTCTCTTTTTTTTACACTCCCATCGATGTTTGGTTCCATATGTGCCCAGGTTCACGGATTCAAATGAAAGCGATGAAATCCACATCGAAAAGTCATACAATCTCAAAGCTTTGGTAGTAAGCAATATTAAATGAATGGCTTGTGGAAACATGAGTCGTCCAAGAATCTGTCTGTACTATGTTTTAAAGTTCGGACAAATTCCAGTACTTTATTGCGATAAAATTTGTACAATGCAAAAAAAGTATTTAAAAACATCACAAAACGTAAGGACAGTTTCATATCATGCAAACATATTCTAGAGCCAAGATAAAAAAGTAAAAGGATATGTTTCATTATCCAATTCTACTCAAAAATAACTAATAATTAGTTTTTTCTCAAACATATCCTTTACCAGAATCAGCATAACACTATAGGTTCCAGAACTTTCAAAGAATTATTAAGGTTTTTAAAAAATTTACCTGTCTCATTCGCGCTTCTTGAGGAGTTTCTCCATATCGGCTCCAGTGGACGAAATGCAATGTATTATGCCAGTTCCTCTCAAATCTGGATTTAGTTGCCATGTCAAGCTGCAATCAGTAGAAGCTCCTTAGTAGCTGTTCCACTGTTTTCAAAAAGCCCCCGGTGAGGCTATCTGAAAAGAGAGGTTTCCAATTCTGACGTCTATCCTAGAGGAAAATGCGGATTGAAACCTTTTAAGGTCGAAACGGGGAAAACAGTAACGAATTTATAAGTTAGCATAATGTTAATAGTAATCTGTTGAAGTAGATGTTTATCATCAGAAATCCATGACAAAATCTACGAATCTTCACACGGCTATCTAGGTTAAAATTTTATTGGCAATCTTTCACAAAATCGTAATGCATGTTGCGTGTCAAAACATTGTTAGAAGGCCGCGTTATGCAATGCTATTGGAATATTCAATGTTGATACATTGATCTTTATTTACAACGCTATCACGGAATCGTTAGACATAATCATTATTTAATACTACTCAGATTCACTTCCTGATGCTGATAAGGTAAAGACTTTACTAGATTATGGGATTAGTGCGAATTGGAAACGTGTACCTCATTCGTGTATTTACCTTCGCCCTGATGTCTTTTTCACTGTTGGGCGTCTCTTGCTTGTCATCTACATTGTTGATGCGTATGACCGAGTCCTTCTTCCAAAAAGCACCCAAGGTAGTCTTGATAATCCGTTTGCGCACACCTTTTTGTTGCACCGTGTACACCTCTATCTGTTCCGGGTTCTTTGTTTTTTCTGAAAGAAGCATTGTCATGTATAAACATGGAGTAAAAAAGTAGGAAGTTCTGCAAAGATATGCAATTCGCATAATTTCCATGTTTAGTGAATAAATTAATATTTATAGGACATTTAAAACGTGTTTTGAATGGCCACAGCCTACGTTGTAAGGACTAGAAAATTTCTAATTGCATATTTATCACGTTCCAACTTACTACAGCTAACCTGTTTATTGAAATGTACGTCTAAGAAAACCGATAAACGAGACCGGTCGCCGGACATCGTAATTTATTATTCATCGCAATACGTGATTAAGAAGGGAGCACGATGTAGCGTACATGAATTATTTACAAATCACATTGTGAGATCATTAGGACGGCGCGCGACCGCTACGCGACGTATGAAGTTATTCCGTCCTACACTACATCGCGCCCCCGCGTTATTGCTGTGTCTCAATCATTAATTCAAGGCTTAACAATAACTACAACGCACCTTTACCCTTCTTCCACATGGCGACGGCGTACATGTGATAGTCTGGAGACAATTGCGTGTCTGGCGGCAAGGGATCCTCAGCTCGGACTTCCAGGATGAATCCTGATTCGAGAACAGCACACAAGATGTTCTGTTCCTCATGTTTAAACCACTTAGATTCGCGTAACTTATGGATGGCAACGGATGAACCGAATCGTGGCTTTTTAGGCGCGAATAAAGCTTGAGCTTGACTTCCGAAGCGAGACAGCAGCCCCTTCACCGTCGGTGGCGGTGCTAAACTCTTCTCGGGCGAATTACTCCTCATCCGTGGATGTAATAAGCGTCCATTGCGGGACGCTTTCATTATTGCACTTCTATACGCTGCCATTTTCCAAGAGAACTATGCGAGAGCAATTTCTGCTCGAGATTAATTTATTTGTCGCGGACTACATTATTGTGGAAAAAAACTCTCGTTCATTTTTCTTGTAAGGGTTTAATGACAGGATACGACGATAATGCCTACGAGACTCGACACCGAGTGGAAAACGCAGATGTGCAAAATGTTGTCGCTAAGAATGTGCCCGATCTAGTGGCTGGCAACAACACATGTGCCCTTAATCCACGTTCCTCGACAATTGACATTTAGCCAAACCGTTCACATAACTTGTTTAACAAACCATACGTTTAACTGTAATTACCTAAGCGCATAAACTCTAACGACTAATATTGATTCGCAACCTGTTATAAATAGATCTGGAAGAGAATTTATTGTTTAATACTTTTATAAGCACGTGACATTTCACACGTAGAATAATTAACGTTGAAATATATAAGAGTTTAACGAGCACGATTCACGTTTCTTATCATAAAGTCTTAACATCTGCTTGTAACCGTCCGAACCGTTTCTTACGACCGTTGGAGTCGGCTCACCTGCCGCAGCCGCAGCCGCCAGCGCCAGCGCCCGACTCGCCTTCGGTATATCTTCAATTTATTGATATCGGCATAATCATCGCGGCGATGGATCAATTTATCGTTTATCACTTGTCACTCGGAATGTGTAAAGCTTTTACTTTAATTGCGCATCTGGGATTATAAATCACTTACGAATTTTAAGCACTGCTTTATTGTGAAATGCTTCATTTTTTGTAACCGTAAACCTCTTTATTCGAAACTTTTAACACTTGTATGTGGAATTGTCGATTCGTTTCGATTGACATTTTAAGATGTCCATCCAATTATTGATATAATGAAGTACTTTTATAATTAATGCAGAAAAGTTTTTATACTTGTAGATTCGTTAGCATGTTTATTCATTTATTTTCATTCATGAATACCACATATCTTGCATAAAAGTAGAAACAAGTAAAGCCAGTGTACACCGTATATATAACCGGTGTACTTAAAAACTGCTAAGTACTATTCTAGGTATTTTAATGAGATCTTTTAAGCCCGTTAATATTTGTTCTTTTTGTTTATTGATGTTTCAAAAAAACATTATCTATATTTAGTATGTATTGTACAAATTGATAAAGAAAACAATGTGCATTTGAGATAATTGAAATCATTGTATAGCCTTTTTGAATTTATGTAACTTTTAATACATTAAACTCAAGGGTAGAACTTCCTTATACCTTCGCCTACATTCACCATGCCTTGTAAAAAATAAACACCTGGCCACTATTATAAATTTAATCCATTGTAAGTTAAATTACTTCCTATATTCGTTTTAAATATGTACGAAATTATAGGTGTCTTAGTACATATGTACGTGATGTGGTCTCCAAGGTAATGGTGTTATTTTTTTTAACATTAATCAAGATTATATCATTTTGTTTTATAATACAGAATTTTTGTTTAATTGTATAATTTACGAATAAATGTATGGCAATGAGAGTATGATATCATAAAACACGTGGTAAAATAGTGACCCTCTTAATTTTGTTTTAATTATTTGTTTGCCCTCATTACGATATGCGTAAGCTTTCTGTTCTATAAATAGAATATATAGACAGACAGAGGTTTTATTCTAATACTATCAATCGTAAAATAAATAAGCATAATTTCTACCACTACCCATCTTTTGAATTCTACACTAAGTTTATACTTTTGGTGGATCGTCATTGTTTTTTGATTACACACGAAATACGTAACGTATTGCAGACTTAAAAACCGTTTCAGAGTCACCGTTGCTCAATGAAATTTATTAAAGGGGCTACATAATGCGACAGATGTGTTTATCGTTGGTAACGAGTACCTGGTAACCTGTGTGAGACCGTAACGGACACAACTAGACAATACTTAATAAAAATATTATATCCAGTTTCATAGTTTTCAATTCACACGTATTTCTAATCAAATGATTTGATAGATAAAGAACAATTCTGTTCTTATTCTTCCTGTTGCTAGTAATACTAAATTTGAAGTATAGGTAAATTATTAATGAAATTAAACACGTATATAGTTTATATGTTTGTTTTGGTGCGTCAACATCGCGGATGCGAGGTTATCAAATATCGATCCCTTATCAATTGGCGGAAACTGATTACGAATGTTCCTGGGATTCTTGTGAAATTAACATAAGAAGGCGTGCGACCTGTGAATGAAAAACAATTCTTTTTGTTATTGAAAATTTCTCCAAAACTTGCAAAACTGCATTCGTAATTTATTTGCAAAAATATACTCTCTTGCTTGTTTAGTTTGTATCATTGTTTATAACCGTCCTGGTTTGTCTGTTCTAAGAACATTGTTTAGGTTTCTTCCTCATTCACAAATTGCAATAGTAAAACCACTTAATATTATTATTCTTTCTTTAAGTGTTGAAGATTACAAGAGACACTTTGAAATTAAATAATAATTCGACACTTAACCACTTGTCCGTCCATACAAAAGAATTTCTATCTATATTGTAAAATTCCTTAACACTCCGCACAAAAGGTGCCCTTTGTCGAAAAACAACTGTAGGTACACTAAAGTGACCACTGAAAAAACGCCGGCCTCTCCAAAGCGAGCTGTTATTAACTTCGGCTCTTTAAATTCCAGTGAAAGAGTCTACCTGCTCTCATCGATTGTTACCTGCTTTATCGTTGTACCATCTGAGAAATTAATTTTTGTTATGACTAATTTATAACATTAGATAATACATATAAATGTATTAAAGCTGCAAATCTCATTAGCGATTTATTTATTTACTAGAAGATTTCGTCCAGTTTTTTATTTTCTCACAGCTTCATGGCATTAAAATGATGCATAATTTGAATAAGATACATGCGTATGTCGCGTAAACGGATTTCATTATTTAATCGTGGCGTTTAGTCTGGGTTAACGGCCGCAGTTAATGCAAGAGGGTGCCACTGCCGCGTAACTGAATCTTGTTTACTGTATCGCAAACAGTGCAAGTCTCCGGTTACTTTAATTGACACTGACGGAT
This sequence comes from Neptis clinioides, assembly GCA_027564055.1. NCBI lineage: Eukaryota > Metazoa > Arthropoda > Insecta > Lepidoptera > Nymphalidae > Neptis > Neptis clinioides. The sequence goes on from JAOPUB010000012.1 coordinate 1,576,092, forward strand.
TTTTTATTCTCTTTTTGTTCTGCTTCATAATCTGTAGAGGTCCTGAGAAGCTAGTCGAAACGTAGAGCGTAGTGGGTGGCGACCTCTCGACGTGTAAACCGATATTTCCCTCGTGAAAATGTTCAATGGCGGGTGTCGAGTTGCTCCGAGCGTCGAGCGGTGCGTGTCGCCTTTAGATTTTCGATTCGCATGCTGGTACATTATTTCGCGTCATTAATTATTGTGTACGATTTTTTGCGCTGAAATGCCCTCATACGCCACCTGCCATCGAGGTCGGGTAATTAGGAGAATACCTACTTAGTACCAAATGAAGTCACTTCAGTGCATTATCCGCTGAACTTTCAAGTTTTACTTTCTAACTTCAGAGAGTTTAAGCTCCTAGGTATTTGTTTTGGAAAGTTTTGGCGTACTAACAAACAGGCTTTATTACTTTTAAGTTTAATAGTACGATGCACTAGCTTCGCATGATCCTTATGATGAAAATTAAATAATGATATCGAATATGTGAAAGTTTCAAAGCATTAAGTAGGCAAAAGGGAAGCTGTATTTATATCTAATTGGCGTTTGAGAAGAATTCGAAAAACGTATGGGGTTGACTTTACTGGTAAAATACCGATCCTTATAACCAGTTCGATTAAAAAAAAATTCAGTGCCTATAAGTAGGTACAGAATACAGATATTGTCGAAAGTTGCAATAGCCCGAGGCATTCAGTTCCGCTAGGCATAGGCAGCTGGCGGGAAGGCGCCATGTGTGCAGCGGCGCCCCGGAAGAAGCAATTTGTTTTGTTTTCGATTTTCGAACGATCCTCGCGTCATATATGCAAATGCACTGTACGTACCGTAACCGTAACGACTTTAATGACATTTGCGGTATACACTTGACACGTGTCTATGACCGTTTTCATGTAAATTGTATGACCGTTACAAATAGTCGTGTTTCTGTTAGCAACCTTTTAAAATTTTTGAAATATTATTAAATTTCAATACAGTGCCTTATTATAACGAATTGCTGATTACAAATCAGTATATACTTATCTCCTTTTTTTACAATGTTTCTCCACATTCATAAGCAAGTAATCAGAAATGTAAAAGTTTTCGGTATTTCTTCAAAAAACATAAAAATAACACCATATATTAGCCACATATATTGGACAAGTACATATAAAAATATTAGATAAATAAACACTATATTCGATTATTTTATTTTGAGCTTTTAGAAATGTACAATATAAACGCTGTAACATACATTAAAAATATGTAAAGTTTACGAAATATTGTCTTGAGGCCGACGTCAACATCTGCCGGTCGCACCTGCCGCGCTAACTCCAGTTTTACATGCCTGATCATACCGCCTGATAACTCATGCTGCCCTGGTATCTTTTAAAATTATTAACGTAACATTATGGGTTAAATCAAACAAACATTGCTTCAATTTCAAGTACAAACAAACAATAAATTCATTGCAATATATAGTACTGCGATCATTATTATTACGACTAAAATTCCATTAGACAGTAAAGTATATTGAAGATGATAATCATTATAGTCCGATATTATTTTAATAGAAAAATTACAGTTTTTTAAAACAGACTATTATGGTAAGCGGTATAATATAAACTTTAAATAGGGTAACACTAAATACATCTACTGCGATATACTGGAAATAGATGAAACCGTTAAACACTTGTTTTTTTGAAAGTTAGCAAAATATGTATTCTTCTGTAACATGGTTATTGCCTTGACTGAATTTAGACAAACGCCCATTATATGCACCATAGAGTTATCTATCTATGTTAAAATTATATCGATGCAGGCTCTTTCTGAAATCGAGAGCTGCGGAGCGGCATTCCGCAGTAATAATCCTTAGAATCGGCTCCGGCGCGACGCATCGAGAACATCGATCCTTTTGCGACACACGATTTCCTTTCGACCTCATCCCAGACATTAGTTGTATACGAAGAATAGCTTTGGGCGATCAATTATTGTGCATACGACTTTGAAATTAAGATTTCCAAATAAATGTTTTTAGAAGATGTAGCAGGTAATGTTGCGTTTTGCAAAACGAAACGTTCAACTTTATTTTTTTTTAATTAGTTTAGATAAGTTGTATACAATTCATATTTTATTCACTGCATATACTCCAAATAAACAATTAAAAGAATATTAAACCGATTTTACGCTTAAGTTTTTGCAAGATAAATAAAATCCAGTTAAATATTAAACATGGCGTGGAAAATTTTTATCGTTATATTCTAGCTGTGATAAAATTATTACAATCAAAATTATCCAGATTATAATGGAATCTTCAAATTTAAATCATTTTATATTATTAAATTTCACAATTTGATTTTTAATTATTAATTATGCATACCAGATATAAAAAATATGCGATGGTATTTTTATTAATATAGTATTAAAATTTGTGTAATGTACTTTCACTCACGACCCATGCAGGTCCTTGCAAAACATTAAAAACAATATGGCGGAGAACAAAGGTGCGTCTGAGTGATTCCGGCGCAAAAACGAGATCGGTTAAATGTTGGAAATAAATAAAAAAAACAATTTCCAAGAAGCGTTGACCGCTTTGCCAATTATAATAAAATTGTTGTTCGATACCGCCAGCGGAGTTAGCGTTTTAGCACACCTTATAGCCAATTCAGATCACATTGATATCACTGATCACGCTAAACACATTGTATATTGAATTATATTTAAATTATCTAAACAGGTAAACAAGAATTTAGAAATATATTTGACACTTTATTTAAGTATTTGTAAAAATTATTTTTATAATCCCTCAAGATTATACACAGACTGAGATAAGTATCGAATAAATTATTACAATTTTGTAATTACTTACATAAGGTACGAAACATGTATTGTGTATTTGTTTTATTTATCTGCGTTGACACAGAAACCCACTCCCTGTAATTAGGGGTAAAACGCGAGCCCGAGGGAGCCGCCAGCTGACGGAGTCGCTGAGGCCCGCGACGCGCGACGCCGCTCGACCGTGAACGTTCTATTCACACAGAAAAGTTATACATTTCAAACTTACGAATACGTCTATTATCAAACTTCAAATTGGAGTGTCTGTTTGTAATATTTAAATTACCACTTTTTAATTAGTGCATTTGGATATATAACTTCACGGAACATACATATTATACCAAATCAACATTGTTAAAAAAAATTCTGGCTGATTTACTGATTCATAAGGAGTAATAGGGGCTACATTAAAAAAAAAACAATATACTCCAGCGAAGCGAAGGCTAGTTGGCCAGTATAGAATAAAAACTTTTACATTATTTTATTACTTGATTAATATTGAATATTTTTTTTGAATAAAAATTTGAAAAGGACAAAAATACTTCCCATAAAAAAAGAAGATGCTCGTGAGGACGAGATTCATAATGTATTCAACGTGCAGAAAAATAATAACACGTACCTAGTTCTAATTTCATAATAATAGCAAGTAGGTACAGGAAAGTTTAATTAAGGCGATTCACTGAAACGTATAATAAATCACGTTTTTAATTTAAAATATCGCAATCCGTAACACAAAGGCAATAAATATGCGACATCGATTTAGGTATGGATCTTTAGGATGCCGACGACATTTGTTAAAAAATTATTTAAGAATGTTCCACGGTGGCCGAAAGGCCAATGTCCAGTGTGACCTGACCTTTTAAAATTAGCTATAATATTTTATCAATTTCTACATTTAGAATACAATCCAATGCAAATAGTTTCCGACGAATAATTAGGTGTACTGGCAACGTGACATTAATGGCCGCAGCTTCAATTTCCTTTTTAAGTGTAAATTTCTTTTTGGACACAAGCACAGGTCTGGATCAGGAAAAGTAGTGTCATTGTTTCGAGTAAAAAGAATAGAATATCAAATCGTAGACCAGTTTATATTGGTTAAATTATTATAGCTTTTGATGTGGCCGGCGTATCTTAAAGCGGTTTATTTCTCATAAACACCAAACCCGAACAAAACATTCACAATTCATTTAGATGTTTATCGCTTTAAGAAGAAAAACTAATAACGTCATGTTGCCGAATATGGTGGACCTTTAGTTACAGATTTTGTAATGAAGAAGTCGTTAAGACCCGTTGTTCCTGTTTTATGAGTGTTTGTCTACATGCAATTAGTAAGTTGAGTGAAATGGTTTTAATAACATATCTTTTTGGAACTATATTTGCTATTGGGCAATTGCTAAAATTATATACTTTAATTATTTACTAAGATTTGTAGAAATCAACAGTATAAATCTAAGCATCTAATTCATTTAAATGCGTTTACCATAAATCACTTCGGAAAAAATTCCTTGAGCGACATCAACGCTCAGCGCATCTGCTTATGATCTATTTATGGAGATGGTAGTCAGTTACAATTTCGACCGGTTACGACAACTTTGTTGTACGAAAGTAAAAACGAATGTAGAATTTCAATTGATATTCAATTTTAATTATCGTATTATCTAGTTCATTAACCGTCTGAAGGTTTTTGCGCGGGCGCAACCGTCGTCATAGATCAAAGCTCGCCCGCCGGTTGACATATATTTTGATACCTCACGCAGATTATCTTAATATATGCACATGGATGACTTACTGTTCGCCGGTGGCCTGTTTTTTTAAACAATGTTACTTGTAAGTCACATTGCTCCGGTCGTGTGAGGTGGTCTCATTCCACCTGTGATCAAGTTTAATGTCGATTTTATGCTCTTTGCTTCGACCAATTAAAAAACAAATATATAACAAACAAGAACTGACAAAAGTATTTAAGATCCTGGTACATAATAGCTAATGGCTAAGCTGGTTGGTAGGTAGCATTTTAATTGTAATAGGTATTGCCTGAGGTCTTTTAATTTAGTGTCAAATGTTATGCCAATAGCAACTTTTATGTAATATAATACTATAGCATTATTGAAATCTGCAATGCTTCCCCTAATTTTTAATAAATATGGTCTTTGGTTCAATTCATATTGCACAAACATCTTATAAGAAAAGTTGAATTAAATTTATTAAATTTTAAATTACGTGCACTAAAATTATATTGTCAAAATAAGACATATCATCTCTATCATTAGATACAGCATGTTAACGCGTGCAGACATTAGCCCGTTATTTGTTCGATGGCGTCATGCATATAATTTATCATTTTAAACGAATCGGTTATTTATTTCGGGTCCTGCCACAATCGAAATAACCTTAATTTGTGCATATGCAATATACATTTCAAATCGAACCGTTTCTATTGTCAGCTCTTGCCTAAGCATCGGGACGTAGATATGGATTGGATTGGGGAATCATCTTTGTTAAAGATATAGGAACTTAAACCAGTAGGCCATATTGTCTTCAATAGGTCACGTGGCGCTCACATAATTGTTTACGATTCTACTGGGTGCATATTGTGGCGCCCTCCCCATGTTGCCATCCTAAAGCGGTCAATTCCCCAGTACATTGCACTCTGTTACCAAATAACTAAATGTCTTCGTCATTCAAGTCGTCTTTTTTAGTGTTTTGCCACAATTAAATGCGAATTCTCAGACCAACCTCAACATATTATGATAAGTAGGTAATTAATTTTAAATCGCTCTTTTATAGACGGATATTTGTTATAATAAATGTCTTAACGTATAATAATAGTCGTTTGTGTTTTTCTAAAACTAATTGGCTGTTTGATAAAGTGACAAAAAATTGGCTACGTATTAGGAGTCAGCGGTAGTGATGTATGTCTGTATGAGAATTCAACACAAGTTTCTTTGTCATACATTATGGCGACGTCCGTTCCGGCTTCGGGTGACTCCGATGACCTCAAGCCGACCTATCGCAAACAAAAATAAAGCTTCCCATTCACGATCAAGACATCTCTAACAACCTTGAACTAGTTAAACTGGGCGGGAATAAATCAAGACAGACATGGCAACACCGCGCCGCCAGGGGTTAAAAAAACGAACCGTTTCGTCGTATTAGCCCAGACGTATCATTATCTTATTATTATAATACATCTACAGCTCGCACACACGGTGTTGTCTGCTTTTATTAATGAATTTAGATTAATCTACATTAATATTGCTATTGTTTTCATTTTACCTAAACTGTTTTGAACAATTTAACGAGGAACGATTGTGCCTAACTACAATATGAAAATTAGCTTGCGTATTCCAAAATATATTAAAATTTCTCAGCATTTAACAGGTAATAATTTAACTTGAGAATCTTTTTATATATTTATTCTACGAGTATATCACAAATTAATAGACGATCATTATGCACTTACAAATTACAAGATTCTCCTTTTAATTTTTATATAATTATTGCTTTTGAAAATTGACCTTTTATTATATTTAATATGGCCTCTAGAATCGAGTTGAGGTGTAATTCACATTGTAGCGGGGTTGCGTCAGCTGCATTTGTGGCTGCAGGCAGACCAGTGCAGGGGTCACACGCGAACCGTTTGATGGAGGTTCGTAATGACTCCGAATCATAATCTTCAGACTGGCAAAAAATATCGATATTAATCTTAATCTTCCGTTACCGCAAATATGATTAACTCCATTCTTTTTATTAAAAAACTGACGAATGAAATTTAGTAATAAATCAACCTTTATTTTGGTACCAATTTGCCAATCAATGAATAAGGTTGAATAGAACGCAGCAACGAAATAACAAATACTCTTTATATTAGCCCGTTTTATTTGTGAATGTATAAATAAGTAGTTATTTGCACAGTATAATGACAGGTTCGGTGATTGCCTTGTCCGTGTATTATAATTATGTATCATAAAGACCATGGAGGTTTCAGATCGCGGAAAAAACTGCCAAAATCTAATCTGTTCTCGGCAATTAACCTATCAAGCGCTATGAAGTGGTGAAGGTCGGGAGTAATAAATAGTATTTCCAAGTATTGAAAGAATTAATCGTGATTGTACTGTAATTATATGTAGGTTAAACTTTTAAAAACTATTTGTTTCTAAGTTATAAAACATCAAATTATTATAATAGTTGGCAACACGTAAGCATCTGGAGAGTACCGTTTTTGTGTCGCGATGTATCTGTCGTGTGGCTTTAAACTGTGTTGCAGTTGTTACAGTTACCCAAAACTGATTTTGAATAATTAACATATGAGAAATAAAAAGTAATAAATAACAATTGGCCGTTTATATCGGATAAAGGAGTACGTTCCGCACTCTCAAATTGCCGCCGAACAAAGCGGTTTTTTTACGGCCGAAGAAAATGAGCGGTGTTTTGACATATATCGACTTTTATTGTGTACGCAATTTGGGTGCAGCGTGATATTATGTCCCTGTATTACCGACTTTCATTCTTAAAACATATAATAGGTAGTTCGTGATGTATTACAAAGGATATATGAAAAGTTTTTCAACTCATAACAGCGCTAAGAAGACTCTTACAAAGACGGAGTTATTACTTATTGTATAATAAGATAGTTAATTCTTATTATTATTTTTATCTTTTAAGTAATCGTTTCCAAAATATCTTCACGCGTAATTTACCAAGTTATTTAATATACATCAGACGAACTCAAAAATCAAGGACCAAAGATATTATACTCCCTAGGCAAGGCCCCCTCATTATTAAATTTTTGATATAGCAACATTTGTAGGTCTCACATAAATATGGGAGATTCAGGATCAGGAGACTTAAGATTTTGAGATATACAAAAGAGGTACGATAGATTATAAAGTACTTATAAATACCAACATATACCTAATATAAATATTCAGAAATGAATTTGAAAATATAATATATTCTACTACAACTATCCATGGCTTACAAACAAAATAAAAACAAACTGGATCAACCACTGCACATAATAGAAAAAACTAAGCTACCAGGAGCACATAGGATATATAGGGTATCAAATGAAGCATATTCACCGCAGACTAGGGAAGCCGTACTGTGGGAGCCTGGATCTGGTTTATCTATATCTATCCACACATCTATTGTTACCTATTGTTTTTGTTCAAATCTGAGTGATTCAGCTCAGTCTCCAAGAGCAACAAGAATATTCTAGACAACCTACGCTTCATTTTACTTATAGCAATATAGTACTATGTGATTTATTGTCATATTTGAGGCAAAAGAAAAGGAAAAACACAAGTTTATAAAGTAATAATATAAAATCGCGATCTGCGTATTACGTGCATCCGGCGTGCTTTCGTCCGGCGCATGCGCATTGTCCGCCTCGGCCTGCGCCGGATGTCTTGCGGTCACACGCAATTTCACAACCTCTGCACTCAGCTACCCTCCAGATATGATTCGATAATAACTTACAGCAAACCAAATCTAATTTAAACTTTCTTTATTTAATATTCTTCAAAACCTATTACTTGTTTTCTTGCTCACTCATATTTTCTATGTTATAATATCTATAATTGTGCAATGACACCGAACGTAAATTTATGACACATAAACCTAGACCATATTTGGAAAGTTCCATTTATTTCCCAACGAGATGATTAACTTTCAATACCCAATAAGATAAGTGCGTTATAATTCACTGGAGCTATTGGAGTCGACAATAAAGTGCAGAACATTATCAAGGTGTGTTATTTATAACCTGACCGCGCGTAGAGGTCGAATTCGAGCTTAAAGATGCTTAAGCTGATTTGCTCCTATTATGGCCTCTAGACACCTCTACCAAAACAATGCTCTAAGGCCCTGGCGCCTGATTACACATCAATCATTCATAATTCAAAGTGTATACAATAGTAGTATATTAACAAATTAAAACTCGATGATCTCTGTTGGACATCTATTAAAATGACTTGATTAAAAAAAAGAAATAGATATATTTATACAACAAAGTCCTTCTTTATTCAAGTTAATCTAAAACATTAATTTTTAAAGGGATTTAACGTTTTGACACTATGCTGTGTAGATTTTTGATTGCAATAATGATCACACACCAGGTCATTAATATATCATTATTTTCCGGACGCAAGATAGATGACGAAGACCATATTTTAAGTGCCAAATACTATCAATAGTACAATTATTTATATTTAGAATGTAATAATAGATAGGTGCGATTACTGTCCCCGACCTACCCCGATGACGCATTGGCCGAGAACTTCTATCTTTTAAGCGCATAAATAAACATTATCTTTCGTCTCGACGTTAAATACTACTTATTATTTATGTGTCCTTATATGAAATGCTAATTCACACTATATAACATATATGTAATACAATGACTGTCTGGCCGAATCTCACAAAAAATATGGACGAAATTTAGCTTAAATTGCGATTGGTTTATTTTAATTGGTTTGATGTGCCTTGATATAGTTACATAACTAATATTTGACTGTTCTAAAAATGTTAATTTACACTTCCCAAATTAAAGATAGGTAAAAAACAATAGTGACCTGAATAACCAAAATTGATGAACAAATAAGATTTTAGTGTGGAAGTTAATTACGTTCAAAATTAAAAAGGAAATGTAAAATTATGATTCATAAAGCAATGTACTAACAACTTGTTTACGTAACGTCGATAACTAATATAATAATCAGCATAAAGAGCAAGGGCTCAAGGGGCTCCATTCATTTTATTGGCAAGTCGTTGACTTATTGCTTTCCGGGCGGTTCAATATGTCACTCGATAACAATGTTTCTACGTCGATCTTAATACCCCGCGATTCTTGTCAAATGTCTTATATGTTCTACGAAAAAGCATTTTTATCAATGTCTACAAACTACAAACAAAGAATCATTGACAAAAATTTTGCGTTAGAGATTACGATTTTATACTTATCCTTCGTGAGGACGTAAGTGATATTGTTGTTTAGTGGTCATTGGTTAAATAGCACAAAAATAAATTACGTGGCTTATCGAAACACTAAAATTATTTCATAGATTTAGTTGTACATAGGTATATACGCCAAATATATAGCTTGTCCTTCAAATTTGGGTTTTAAAATGGGTCTAGTCATTTCATTTCTTTCGAATCCCTAACGACCTCGAATTCAAACAAGAAAGGGAAAGAAAACCGATCCACAAAACTGGATACGCGACCCTATCGCCCTTTGTCGCTTTTTACGTTTTCGTGGGTTCCGTAACGGTAAAGCGGCGTTACATTCGGCGCTGAACCTTACAACTCTCGTCATTTTGGCAACTAATAACCCAACTGGAGCTCATAATTTATAAGGCGGTCCGAACGACCGCTTTTTACCTCTCGCCGTCGCCGACGTCTGGGAATCCGCAACAAAGACCGAGCCAGATTCCGCTTTGCATTCCGCGAGTATACTTACAGCGGATGCCTGTGAATTCGATGTTTCGAAATCAAAATTTGCACTGAATCGATCGAGAAGAGCCATCAGCATGTATAATAGATGTATTGCATGGTTTCCCACGCAAATCGCGTATTTATTAAAGTGAACAAATCGTTTAATCTCATATACTCGTAGTATAGAGGCGTCGCGACGTCTCCATGAAGCCTTCTCGCCAAATGTATCGGCACCGTTAAGCTCGAGTGACCCACTTCCGGCGCAATAAACCACCCCGTCAAATTTGGTCTCGGCCGTTTCGCGGCGGGCAGTCGATCGATTACTTTTTAGTCTTTTAGCCACATTAGCCCGTTGCATTCCCGATTTTACGATCATCTCGACTGACCGACGCCTGACAGATATCGTAAAAGAACGGATTTTACTTCTTATTGTTCGCCTTTCGCGAAATCTAATTGAAGTCGGCAGGACTTGAGAGTCGAGTCCACGGCGCGCTTTACGCGTTTTTAATTTTACTGCCCGCGTACGTTGAATTATGTCCCGCGAACGATAATGACAACTGACGAGAATTCTACCATTATTTTTAATCACACATTAAACTTTTAAAGTTCTCGAAATTAAGGATATTGAGTAATTTATCAATGGAAAGCTTGAGCAGTCTTAAGAACTTTAACTTTTTTTGAATTATTCAAACCAGTCACCACAATCACATTAATAAAATAATCTATGTAGTAATAACAAAAAAGTTTATTCTATTTTGATTGATTCATGTTTTAAACAGGTTCTCACTAAGTTACTTCCTACTTTAATTATATCCTACTAACAAAATCTTTAAAAGGTCTCTAATACGCTGTAACAAAAAATAGTTCCAACTCTAATGTATATTTTAACTCTGAATTCATTCAAGTATTTGAATTGACAAAGCTGAGTGAAGACCGGAGGGCCAAATCCCATGTTTACAAAGGAGTGTATGCCAGCTATGTATAAATTAGTATGGGGACTAAGATGGCCGTCAAATATGAATAGAATGTTCTAGCCCTTACACTACACTGACTCTACACTTCGACAACGCCTAGCAGCACCGTCATTACACAACACTGACTCTACACTTTTACTAACACTTCTTCCGTCCGTCAGCGAATATAAAGGAATAGAGGTGAGAGGCGGCAACTACCCCTTCGACTGGTGGGGGAGTCGGCCAATCAGAGGCGATCAATACAACTGAAGTGATTATTATTTTGCCGACTATGAATGACTACCCGCAACTGACTGAATATTGTCCAAACCTAACCTTATATTACAATACTTATGTGTTCTGTATGTGATTAGACAGTAACTTAAAAATATATAGTAATAACCTTTGCTACTATAAATTAGAAGCAGTCTCTCTGGTGTTTAGCGTAGTGAGTGTAGTGTATTATAATTGTTATGTTAAGGTGACCCTTCTCGACTCCATGTAAGTAATATCTATACCAATATTTATTAACATTATATTATATAGCTGAAGAGTTTGTTTATTTGTTTGTTTGTTGAACGTGCTAATCTCAGAAAGGTACATTTATCGAGGAAGGCCACACATCACGCTGCGACACATAGGAGCGGAGCATCACGCGCATGAAGTTCGAAAATCGGCTAATTTATTATATAGTGAAACGGTGTGGGGTTAACCGAAGCCTGGGGCCTATTGTTTAACCCTACACCATAGTCGCAAGTCCTAGGCACTGCCCGACTTTTTGTCCAAATTATTTATGACCAAGAAGTTTAACAGTGTAGATTCAAACATTGAGGAAGAGAGCTTCAAAGTTCATCGATAGAAATGTTTGCCCATCGGCAAAACGTTACGATTACTTTGAAATACGAATAGTACAGATGATACGAGTATGATTAAGAACATTAAATTTAATGTAGCATAGATAAGACGGAGTCAATATTTATATATATGTGCACAGAACTTATAAATGTAGTAAATAAACTCCAACAAACAGTCAAACACTGACTACTAGACATATTTTTGACGATAATATTAAATTAAACTCATTATAATCAAGTAAAGGTCTATAACTCTTTGCTATGCATAAATACTCGCCTCCACTGCTCGACTTCTATATCTAAAATTTAAAATAATTTACCAACAAATCATAGACTCACATATATAACGTACTATCTATATAATAAACTAGCCAACCCACGTGACTTCATCCGCGTGATGCTCCATTCCTATGGGTCGCTGCGTGATGTTATATAGCCTAAAACCTGCGATAAGTGGACTATCCAACATAAAAAGAATTTATCAATACGAACCAATAGTTCCT
>JAOPUB010000012.1:1709290-1720648 GCA_027564055.1 Neptis clinioides
GAATATATCTTTAAAAAAAAGAAAGAAACCATAGACTAAGTTGTACATAGAGTGGAGTGATATATAGTATTTCTAGTCGACCCGCCCCGGCTTCGCCCGGGTTCCATTCCCCACGTATATATTCCTTAGATAATAAAAAAAACATTTAATTATCAATATATTGTTGCTAAATAACCATATTTAAGCACTTACGAAACTAAACATATCTTATCGTTATCCCACGGGAACTCTATTTTTTTTCAGGGATAAAAAGTAGTCTATATGTTAGTCCAGGCTGTAAAGTATCTGTGTGACAAATTTATTTAAATCCATTTAGCCGTTTTCGAGTTATAGAGGAACAAACATCTAAACATCCAAACATAAACTTTCACATTTATAATATTAGTAAGATCTATAGAAAAAATAACTAAAATATAAAAAAAAACCACGTGGTGTTCTTAATAAAAAAAAAACAAATTTACTTAATCTGTAGACTTCTGTAATATGAATAAGGTATTTACCTATCTAAAGACAAGGCTGTACGGTGTTATACCTTTGCCTTTATTTATAGCTATATGATTTAAAAAACCTTAAATTAATAGAGGTCTAACTGAGATAGTATAACATTTACACTAACAGATGGCGCTATTATATTAAGTATGTAAAAAATTAATTAATGTCAAAATTTATGTCACTATTATCTACATTTTTGAAACCATAGATAACACAAGACTTACGCAACTTGAAAAACTTTTTTTTTAAATTTTCGAACCATAAACAAGACGCCAATGTTACAAAATACATAGAGAATGGGAAAAGGAACAAACATTAATGAAATGTCGACCCCAGGGCCCAGCACCCTCACCGAAATAAAAAAAAACATTGCCCAATCGTTGTAACTTTTAAATGGATAGATGATTAGAGCGAGACGGAGCTATGCGTGCGAGCGAGAGGCTCCCCCTTGGTCTATTTTTTATTTTTATGAGCAGGGCGGGGAGTTTTGTACTATTTTTATCACATGTATCTATTTTGACCTTAAATGTTAGAATATATATGTATTGATTTGTTCACACGTCGCTCTGGTTTTTTTTTGCAGACAAATTAGTTGCTATGGGAACAATATTTTTATTAATTGATTTATAATTTTTTTTTGATTACAGGTTTTACGAGATTTGTTTATGAAAAAAAATGGTAAGTCAATTTTTTTTTAATTTAAAACACATTGTGGAGGGATTCTTTTACCTGGGAGACTGGGTACAGTCAATTTCTCAAACATTTTGTATTATATATATCTCGTAGTTGAGCAGTTTAAATATGGGGGGTGCGAGATGGTTAACCCAGCACTTCTTGGTGGTAAGGGATCTGTTCCCCGACTGATTAGCGAATCCTGCCGCAAAGTGTCCTTTCCCTTTTCCATCCCGTTGATGTGTTATGGTTTTGATCTGTAGCGTTCTTCTCTTCATTCCCATTCCCCCCTTCTTTCAAGGTAGCAACAAGCAAGTGCCATGTCTATGGGCCACGGTAGCCACTTAGGACTGAGGGTCGATACCGACCCGTTTTTGTAATCACATGAATATATCAAAAGCGTTTAAGGGTTAACATGAAATTTAAAAAAAAATACCATTGTATTTATCCTCACGAAAAGCGGGTCAATATTGACCCACAATATACTATGAAGCTCGGAAACTATTGTCTATAACTTAAATATTTTTAGTCCTAAAAATAAAAAAAAAATGAATCGACTACCTTTTATTAATTTCCAAAGAAAGGGGGTCAATATTGATACACAATAATACAGTGAAGCTCGGAAACTATTGCCTATTGCCGTTAGAAACCAAAGCAAGTCATTTTCATGTAATCAACGCCATCTCTCGTACAAACAAAGAAACTAAACCACTCTCCTACATACTATATAACTAAATGTTACGATCTCTTAATATTCTGACAGGAACACGCAGCGCCTTGGACTTGCGACCAGGCGTGTAGAGCCCTCCCACATATGTGAACACTCATTAGGTGAGGCTCACATAAGATTGGTTGATAAGCACTTCATTATGATTTATTCTCTAACATATATAACATATGACAGTTTGTTCTATCCCATGAATATTCGGGATAAAAAGTATCCTATCGGTCCAGTCGTTTGGTAGGTTTGTCCGATTATTAAAAATAAATTAAAAATATTTTATATTTTGGCAACACTTAACAAGAAAGGCGATTTTCGAATGAATTCATTGATAATTGAATTTTAATGTTCAATTTAATTTAATTTATTTATTATATTATACTGGCAACTATTTACAAGAAAATCGATTATGGAATTAATAATTGATTAACTTATGAATAAATTAATTGAGATTTTAATTTTATTATATAATTTATATTAAAATTAATTTTCCCAAAAAAAATAGATTTTCGAAACAATTATTTGAACATTTGAATGTTAAATAAAATTAAAATTTATATTGGCAACATTATCGCAAAGAAATTTATTTTCGAATTAATTAATTGATGATTAGACTGTAATGCTTAATTTTATTCAAATTGGTACTGGCAACATTTTACACGAAATTCTATTTTCGAATCAATTAATTGAAAATTGGATTGTAATGTTTAATTAAATAAAGTTTATATTGGCCACACTACTGCAAGAAAATATATTTTCGAATCAATTAATTGAAAATTGGATTGTAATGTTTAATTAAATAAAGTTTATATTGGCCACGATATTGAAAGAAAATTTATTTTCGAATCAATTAATTGAAAATTGGATTGTAATGTTTAATCTACTTAAAATTTATAATTGCATAAAAATTTTAAATCGATTCAAAATTAATAATCAATCTCAAATCTATGGATAGTTTAAAAAAATTGATTCAAAATTAAACTGATTGATAGATCTTAAACAAAAATAGATATTAAAATAGTCATTCTTGATTAACTGAATATTAATAATTATATCACTAACAATTAGAAATATAATTTTTTTTAAACAATCCTAAACCCTATACAAACATACACACAAAGTTTCATCAAAATCAGTTCAGCCATTTAATAGAAATAAATTCACAAACTCAAGCAACAAAAAAATTGATATCACAAACTTTACAAGCTCATATCTCAATAAATACTGAACCGATTTTGATAATCCTTTCACTAATTAAAAGGTAAACTAATAAAGAAAAATAAAGGATATAAAATAAAAAATGAAACTACCCACTTACAATATCTTTAAGTCCTTCAAGTTCTGGAAGTCGCTCTGGAAGATGATGCTGATGTTGTTGCCTTGGAGATCTCTGTAACAAAAAAAAGTTTAAATTAAAAACTCATCTCCTCTCTAACGACCTCATTGATAGGCCAGTGTTGCCAATTCGATAATATTTCACTAATACTACGAAATTCCTACTCATTTCCTCTCTAACAATCTCTTTCGTAGGCCAGTGTTGCCAACTCAACAAAATGTCTCTTTAAATCTATACTAATATTATAAAACTGAAATTTAATTGTTTAAACGCGCTAATCTCAGGAACTACTGCTACAAATCAAAAAAATCTTTTAGTGTTAAATTGCTCATTAATCAAGGAAGGTTATAAGCTATAAAACATAACACTACGACCCATAGGAGCGGAGCATCACGCGAATGAAGTCACAAGGTTCGGCTAGTAACAAAATCTATTCTCCAATTGTAATTGGAATTGCTAATTATTATCCAGATCATGCAGTATATAAGCCAGACTTCTTCAGCTTTAGATCATACCTATTCCAGGTCACAATATCCTGACCTGACTCTCCATCATCAGATCCAATAAAGAGCATCAAAGAGCTCTCCAGTTAACTAAAGACCATTTATGCGAATTAGTATTGATGCGGAAGAAAGGCATTGTGCTCGTTCCTACTAAATGACAGATTCATTATCTGTGGTCATATTCATAGATGTATTGTCTGTGGTCATATTTAGAGAGCTAAGAATCGTTGGGCTAAAACATGTTTGAAATGACAATAACTTTAATGACATCGAATTTTATTCAATAACTGTGAGTGGATTGATGGTTGATAGACAAAGAAAGAGAGCGAGGTTGTTTAGTCTGATTTAAATGAAGCAACGCCTGTGTTTTAAGTTAGTGTAGCCAGGCGCGGTCGCAGCTTGAAATTTTGGGGGGGAGGAGGGTCACGAGAGCGGCAGTAGGCTACACTTAAGAAATGGGAATAACAGTCTAATACTTTCTTCACATTAAGAGGAAATTTTTTGTGTGACCCATAAGAGTGTGGGAATGTAAATGTCAATAAATAGACAGACGATTTAAAGAGAAAAAGAGAGAGAGAGAGACAGAGTTTTTTTCTATTGTTTTTATAAAGACTCCTCAAATAAATTTTCGTTTATAGACAATCCATAATTCATTGAAATTATCAAGATATTTTATATTAACTTTGAAAGGGAATATCTTTAAAAATACTAAACCGATTTTGATAATCTTTTCACGAGTAAATAGCCACACTATTCTTGAATTAAATAAGATAAGTAGGATAGGTAAGGTAGGAGAGAACTGTAACTGTTATAGATCAAAAGATATGGCCATTTTTATGTAGTAGACTGTTTAGTATTTGTGAATGTGTCATTATGAATCTCACTCTCTCTCTATTTTTTCTCTCTTCTTAACAAAAACATAGATTAAAAATATATTTAAAATTAATTTTTAAAAACAGTTGATTTTTTAATATATTTTTTAATGTTTTAGGTTATTATATTTAAATTACTAGTAGCGCCATCTATTGGCACACTAACGAATTTATATAAGCTTTTATTAAATGTTTATATTGGATGATAATACTTAGTGACGTCATTATAAAAAACCAAGATGTCGGATTTGTTAATCATTTTCCGCATCTTTGTTATGGTTCTGATAATAATATGAAAGTAAAATGAATTCATATTAACTTTGAAAAGGAATATCTCTAAAAATACTGAACCGTTTTTGATAATCTTTTCACACTTTAATAGCCACACTATTCCCAAATAAAATGAGATAAGTACTATATCTGTAAGTATTATAGATCAAAAGATATGGCCATTTTAATCTATACTTATATAATAAAGCTAAAGAGTTTGTTTGATTGTTTGTTTGAACGCCCTAATCTCAGGAATTACTAGTTCGATTTGAAAAATTATTTTTGTTTTGGATAGTCCATTTATCAAGGAAGGCTACAGGCTATAAAACGTCTCGCTACGATTCATAGAAACGGAGCATCACGCGAATAAAGTCGCGCGGATCGGCTAGTGTAGATTAAAAATATATTTTACAATGAATTTAAAAACATAAATATTTTAATTACTAGTAGCGCTATCTATTGGCAGAGTAACGAATTTATTTACTCCAATGTTTAGTTTAGCGTCGACGTCATTTTAAATCCAAGATGTCGGACTAGTTAATTTTTTTCCGCATCTTTAATGTTATGGTTCGCTGATAATAATAGGGAAATAAAATAAATTCAATTTTAATTCAACATGGCTGACGATCTAAGATGGCGGCTTATACGACCATGATATGGGTATTAAATGAAAGGGTTTTTCGAGAAGAATTACATATGGGTATTACATGATAAAAATAAAAAAATAATATCAACTCAAAATCCAATATGGCGAACAGTCTAAAATGGAGGACGGTCCAAGATGGCGTATTACATGCCTACGATAATATGAGTACTAAATGAAAGCATTTTTGGGATAAAAAAGGAAAAATAATAAGAGTACCAAATGAAAGGATTTTTGGGATAAAAAAGGAAAAATGATATTACCTAAATGTCAATCCAATATGGCGGATGGTCCAAGATGGTGTATTACACGCACATGATAATATGGGTATCAAATGAAAGAAATTGTTAAGAAGAATACAAAAATAATATTAACTCTAAATCCAATATGGCGGACAGTCTAAGATGGTGGACAATCCAAGATCGCGCATTATATGCCTATGATAATATGGATACCAAATGAAAGGATTTTTGGGGAAGAAAACGAAAAATGATATTACCTAACTGTAAATCCAATATGGCGGATGTTTCAATATGGCGTATTACATACCCGTGATAATATTGGTATCAAAGAATAGGGTTTTTTGAGAGGAATACAAAAAATTGACTGTACTCTAAATCCAATATGGCGGACTACTTTTACCTGTAAGAATATTTAGTAAAAGCTTTTTTTTTTAATTTTACATTTCTCAGTTCACTAAAACCAGCACTATAGTGCATTCAAGTGCTCTCAAGTGTCGACAACTGGCGGCAACGTCGAGAACTATTGAGAAGTCGCGTCAAAGGGAGGTTAAACGGCAATTACTACTCAAACTTCATTACATTGGCTGTTCATTAATTACGACTCACAGAATTCTGATTGAGGGTGAACTAATAAATACCTTTAATTTAAAAGCTTTATGATATACTTGCCAAGCTGTGCTTGGGGATTGCGACCCAGGAGTAGATTTAAAGACGTTCTCCACACGATTATAGTACTAATAAATTATTCGGGTTAATCGTATTCGAATCGTAATAAAAATTAAATGTTTAATTTTTGTATGATAAATTGTAACTTATATTATTCTTAAATAAATTCTCTATCAGTTTACAAAAGTTTTATCAAAATTAGTTCAGCCGTTATTGAGATATAATATGATAAACATTAGATATTAAAAATTTAAGTGTATGAATCGAATTCGAATCGAAATAAATCTTTATTCATATTTTTGTACCATAAATATTATCTTATAATATTCTTAGATAAATTCTTTATATTTTTATAAAAGTTTCATCAAAATTGAATAAATTGTTTCTGAGATATGATGTGATAAACTTCTGATATCTTAAAAAAATTGTGTGTGAATCGCATTCGAATCGTACATTTGTAATCAATTAGAGCACAGTCTTATTCTCACATTGATCATATTAAACAGTAGGGTGACACCACTAAACTTTATCATCCCATTACTTATATAATTAAGCTTCTATTTTACAACCTTTATTATGATTACAACCATTACTATAATATTTACAACCTTTTGTACCCACATACGAATTTAAACCAACTCTAATTTTAAAATATTTACATATTTAACATTTTTAATATTTATATAATAATAATAAAATATTTTTATATAAAGTTTAATAAAGTTTTTAATAAAGTTGAGTTTAGATTATTCTTAGATGAATACTCTATACGTATGTGAAAGTTTCATCAAAATTGATTCAGCCATTTCAGAGATATGATGAGATAAACATAAGATATTAATCATTTTAAATATTCAGGGTAAGTTGCATTCAAATCGAATTAATAATTAAATTTTTTAATTTTTGTATAATAAAATGTAGTTAGTATTATTCCTAGATAAATTCTCTATAAATCTATAAAAGTTTTATCAAAATTGATTTAGCCATTATATAAATATAAGGGGATAAACATAAGATATCAAAAATTGAATCTTAAACAGGCGAATCGTATTCGAATCGAAACGAATATTTAAAATTATTCATTATATATAATAAAATGTAATTTATATAATTCTCAAAGAAGTTCTCTATTCGACAATAAAATCTTCATTACAATTCATTGAGCCGTTAGTGAGCTATGACAGGATGAACATAATATATCAATAAGCTTAAATGTGTGAATCGCATTCGAATCGAATCGAATATTTGGATTTTTTCTAAATGTATGCTATACTGTATCTAGCTTGAATTATTCTAAACAAAGTCTTTATATATTTATAAAAGTTATATAGTAATAGATACAGCCATTACAAAGATATGATGAAATAAACATAAGATATTAAAATTTGAAGTTTAATAGTCTGAATCGCATTCGAATCGCATCGAATACTAAGATTTATTCTTTTTATTTTCTAAAATATATAGAGATTTTATTATTCTCAATGAAATCCTTTATTTATTTATGAAAGTTTCATCAAAATTGATACAACCAGTACTGAAATATGAGGAGTTAAATATGAGATACCAAAAATTGAAGCGTTTATATGTGAATCGCATTCGAATCGAATCGTATATTAATAATTATTCTTTATGTATGATAAAATAATCTAAGTTTAATTATTCTCGATGAAACTCTCTATATATTTATAAAAGTTTCATAGTAATTGATACAGCCGTTACTGAGATATGACTGGATAAATATAAAATATCAGAAATTAAACCTTAAATGTGTGAATCGTATTCGAATCGAATCGTATATTTAGAACTAGCCGACCCGCGCTACTCCATCCGCGTAATGCTCCACTCCTATGGGTCGTAGCGTGATGTTATATAGCCTTAAGTCTTGCTTGTTAAATGGACTATCGAACACAAAGAGAATTTTTCAAATCGAATCAGTAGTTCCTGAGATTAGCGCGTTCAAACAAAAACAAACTCTGATAGTATTAGTATTATTGAATATGGTCACCCCAGCCTTAGATTAGGCAATAATCAAGTGGTGATGTAATTTATTATAGACTAAAGAATATTTCTGTCTCTTTCTAACAATTATACAATACGGCAACGTCGCTTGACATCTATGAAAATGTTTACAACATAATCATTGTAGTTTAGGATAGAGAATCCCAAATTTTAATCGGTTATTGGTGAAGTAGGGGGTTTATAATAATTTGTGGGATTAACCTTAGGGGGTCTAGGAGTCAAAAAGTTTGGGAACATCTAGTTTCGAAGAAGAGAAAGTTGATTATTCTAAATTAATTATGATAAAGGTTAATTTAAAATATCTCAAAAACGGATAAACAGATTATGATGAAACTTTCAGTTATACATAGAGTATTAAATAGAGAATAATATAACATAACTTCCAGGTTTTTTTTTTTAATTAAAAAAACTAAAAGTCAAACATAAACTTAGTATAATGTATGCAGTAATGTTGATATTCAATTGTACGTATCTCTAAAACGACTAAACTTATTTTTATAAAACTTTCAGCTATTGATAGAGCATTTATCAGAGAATAATTTAGTATAAATATTTAAATTACAATTAATTGAAAATATTTGATAAAAAAATAAAACAGTGAAAGTGAAAACTAAACTTATGCTATTAGGGGAATATTTAATTGAAAATATTTCTAAAACGACTGAACCGATTTTAACAAAACTTAAATTTATAGATAGAGCATTTATTAGAGAATAATGTGGCATTGACATTTATGTTTTAATTTGTAGAAAATCTTCATCAAAAATTTTATAAGTAAAAATCAAACATAAACTTGCTATAGTGTATGCAGTAAGGGTGATATATAAATGAAAATATCTCTAAAACGACTAAACCGATTTTAATAAAACTTTCACTTACAAACAGACAATGTTTCAGTGAATAATATAGCATATACATTAAGGTTAAATGACTGAACTTTTTGGGTAAAAAAAATTAAAAATATAGGAAGTTAAACCTAAACTTAGTATAATATATGCAGTAAGGGTGATATTTAATTGAAAATATCTCTAAAACGACTAAACAGATTTTGATAAAACTTACATTTATATATAGAGCATTAATCAGAGAATAATGTGCATTAACATTTATGTTACAGTTAACTGAAAATCTTAGTCAAAAAATTGAAAAAGTAAAAGTCGAACCAAAACTTAGTACAGTGGATGCAGTAATCTAATATTTAATTGTAAATATCTCTTAAACGGCTGAATAGATTTTGATGAAATTTCCAGCTATAGATAGAGCGTTTAGCAGAGAATAATATAGTATATATATTAAAGTTACCTGACTAAAGATTTTGGGTTAAAAAAATTAAAAATGTAGAAGTCAAACCTAAACGTAGTATAATGTATGCAGTAATCTGATATTTAATTGTACATATCTCTTAAACAACTAAACTGATTTTGATAAAACTTTAATTTATAGACAGAGCATTTATTTGAGAATAATTTGACATATCATTTAATTTACAAATTAAACCAAATCTAGTGTCAAAATAAAAAATAACCAGTCATAATTAAAAGTAGTATATTACGTAAAGAGAGTGATACTGTCTATCATAGTATAAGAGAAAAGAAAGTTCTAGATCTTGAGAAACTATTGGAATTGAATTTACATGCAAAACCGAAAGCAAAGACTATATAGAATAGTTTAACTATAAACAGGTCAAAACTC
Organism: Neptis clinioides; assembly: GCA_027564055.1. Classification (NCBI taxonomy): domain Eukaryota; kingdom Metazoa; phylum Arthropoda; class Insecta; order Lepidoptera; family Nymphalidae; genus Neptis; species Neptis clinioides. The sequence goes on from JAOPUB010000012.1 coordinate 1,719,419, forward strand.
TAACGGTATTGTAGTTCAACATTAAGTTCATGCGCACACATAAGACATTTACATTTATCAACGTCTATTGTGTGCAATATACCAATTGTAAAATTAAATAGTCCATTTATTGAGGAAGGCTTCAGGCTATATAACATCACGCTGCGACCCATAGGAGTGGAGCATTACGCGGATGAAGTCGCGCGTCGTCTAATAGCAAGTTTACTCTCCGGAAGTTAAAGAATTTATTTTTAATTACCAACACTCGCTTCGCTGAGTTTACAACATGTTTTTTATTATTTTCTAATTCATATCCCTTAATAGACATATTTTTTTAAATAAATTATTAAAATTAGAATTTTCTATATTTTTTAAATTAAAAGTAGGTTTAATTATTCTTAGAAAAATTCTCTATTTATCAGTGAAAGTTTCATCAAAATCGGTTAAGCCATTTCCGAGATAATCAATGTCAAAGTAAAACTGTTTAATAGATTTTTTCAAAGAATTGAGTGAGTTGAATGAGACTCATTCATTCGTTTATTCATTTTTGAGTGAATGAGTGAGTAACATACAAACATTCACATATAACTAATCTATAATTAATTTTTTTTAAAGTCTTTATCCGGCACGGAGGACCAAAACAGGTCCTTCGAGCCGGATGTAATGGAAGAAATTGTAATTTTTTTTAAATTCTTTTATAAACATATTCCTTTACTTCAAATTTAAAATTAGAATTTACATTCGTTTTATAAATAAAAAAAAAATCTCTATTTACATATATTTTCTTTAAGTCTCTATCCGGCCCGAAGGACCAAAACAGGTCCTTCGAGCCGGATGTTTATAAATAACTTGAAATATTTTAATTTAAAATAGTCTAATATGTGCGCATGTTCTATAACCACAGAGCATGTCGCGCGTGCGCACACATTGCAACATCAAATTAAATAAATAGAATAAATAATACATTACGGTGTACTGTGTCACATTAGATATACTATTGTCGCTTCCCTGCGCCACTTACAAAATATTGCTAGAACTAAATATGTTAAGGACATTCTCAAAATTATTTTTTGAAAAAAAAAAAATCGTTCAAATTTTTTTTTTAATTTTCATAAATCCATCTGTTTACGGTTTGGATCCGCCGTTCGGCGAATTTCGAAGAAATTTCAGCGACAAAAAGGAGAAAATCTTCGAATTTCCACGTACATACATATGATATTATAAAAATCTCGTTTTTCCAAAATTTCTCGT
>JAOPUB010000012.1:1866079-1877618 GCA_027564055.1 Neptis clinioides
CATAATCCTGTAACAACAAACGGGAGAGGGGGAGAGAGACCTTATAATGTAACAATAAAGGTTTATTTTAGTGTATATTTGTCGTATCACGTCGGATAGGTCTTTGTGGCGCGCGGCGGCGGTATTAGCGCAATGTCGCATCTTCAGAGGGCGGCGAGATCAAAGGATAGGTACACAGCAACCGCTCCCATTGATGTCGCGCACAAAGGGAATTGATTGTTGCAAACCTCTTTTTAAAAAAAAACTACATATAAAGAGAAAGGATCGATCTCGCATCTGCCTTTTTATTAGCATTTCTCTTTGAAGGATCATTATGATTTTATGCTAATGTTTATTTACTTTATCAAATAATAAGAGAGGAAAGTATTAAACAAAAGTATCTTATAACTTCAATTTATTATTACCAGAATTCTAGTCACAAATACACATTTGTATTTTTAAATTATGACAAATAAGAAATTGAAAAGCAATATGCATAATATTAGTGGATGTTTTAGTATGTTTTATTTATAATGTAATCAATTTTTTTTAAATAGCATTTTAAACAAAAAAGAAAAGTTAAAATCCATTTCCAGCGGCACAAAGATTTAAATGTTAAGTCTTTTCTTTTATGTTTGAACTGGAATAAAACTGTTTACTATCAAAATGTCATATGAAATAAGCTAAAGGCACTTATTCATAAAATAGATTTATACTTGAATAATTATATATTTTTCTACAATATGATATATTTTCATAATATGTATATTTATAATAAATAAATATACATTCCAAGTAATTTGCTAGGAACTTGTGATGAATAAGTTAAATTCTAATTATGTGTCTGTAATCTATAAAAATAAATGAATTTGAATATTTATTTATTATTTTACATTAAAAATTTTCTTTTTTAAAGATAAAAAAATAGGTTTTTGTTTCGATTAAAAAAATATTTTTACAATTGAAACTAATTAATCAACATATCCTTTACAGATAAAACATAAATACTTCTACAAACAAACAAATGGATAAACTTGTCACAAAATATAATATTTGTTTTTGACACTCAGAATACTGATTTTCTGAGTGTCAAAATTCTATAACTTTTCTTTTGTATAATATTTTCAAATTATTCTTTAATTCATATTATTTGCAATTATTTTATATATAACTTATGAATTTAAATTTTAAATAAAACCAAAATTTTAAATACAATAATAAAAACTCTCAAATTTTAACACAATATTATAAAAATAAAAGTTGTAAAGTATGGGAGTAAAATGTTTGTTTGCCCTATTTTCTGAACTTAAACTTATATCAGGTCAGTAGGTAAACAAGAAGGAAAACAAAAACAAACCAGCTATCCCTATAATTTCAATGTAATAGTCATAATAGTAGAACCTCTTTGATAAATATATATTTAACACAAAATCGTCCAAACTTTGAAGTCTACAGCAGATATTTGGATAGACAAGACATAACCTTATCCAAAATTATTTTTAACCATTACCTGTCCCTACATTGTAATAACATACACACATGAAGATAATAACTAAGCTTTAGAGTGGTTAAACATGCTTTAATGCGTAAAGTGTTAATTTTAGAAGTCGTAATCTTGAAATAAGCTTGAGTTTCTTACCTCGTTAACACCTGAATTCTCAACTGATCCCAGAGTTCGTTACAACTTTTTTCACCAAACTTTTAACTTTAAATTAAATACTTTTACACTATATAAATATTGAACACTTAGATTAACAGTTCGTAATATATTTTCACTAATAAACAAACAAGAAACAAGAGTTTTAAGTCGAAAACAAAAAATTATCCACACACGGTTGACGTCGCTTTCGCCATGGACGATGGATGGTGTTGATGTACATGAGTGCCATCTAGTGGTAGTTTTAGTAACTGTTTGCGGGTACTCTTTGCACAGAGTATAATTGGAATAACAATTAATGTTTATAAGCCTAATTAATAATTATATATTTATAAAACAATCGTATTTATATTCAGTGATAGGTTATATTTAAAATTTAATTAAATATTATTAAGAACTGATTAATCATTGAAAATTGCTGAGTGTTGCTAGCAATTAAATTTTCCTTACAAATAATGGTTTTTATAGCTTCGCCTGATTCGAAAACTGATTATATACTTTTAGCTAACATAATTATAACTGAAATTTAATCTGTTAAACTATATTCAGTTCAGTATTTAAGTACTATATTCATTTTAGTATTTGAGTGAGAGAGAACTCATAAGTATTTGAGTTACCCTTGCCACAGGTCTCAGATTTTTTGTAAGCAAGCTAATCTTTGCTGTTATCACCACATAGTATAAAGCAATTCGCTTTCCGCGTTTGGCTGTCCGTATGTATACTTAAATCTTTAAAACGACTTAACAGGTTTTAATGCGGTTTTCTTTAATAGATGTATCATTAGTAGAGTGATTCAAGAGGAAGGTTTATATATTACAGTAGAGAAACCGAGCGAATCTGGAGCGGGTCGCTTGTTTACTATAAACGTTAATTTACTTAAATCAAAATTAATCCACTTAACTAAAAAAGGCTAACTGTAAAAGGCCACCTGATATGAAAACTAAGTCAAAGCAAGTAAGAGAATATAAAATGAAACACCCGTGAAGATACTAAAAAGCTTTAATCATCGTAATAAACAAGCAAATTCAAACAAAATACTAAAAACACAAGAAATTACGCATATATTTTTTCAAACAATAAAAAAATTAAAGTATCCTATTTGTAGTTTGTTCCTTCGAGCTTCGGCTATGTTAATCCAAGATAATTGTAAAACTTAAAATTTAATTAGTGGATGTTTTTATTAAATTATATACTATTTTAATATTCTCGTCGTATTTATTGAGCAGGTACTACATAGCAAACAATTAAACAAAAAGAACAAACACACACATTGTTGATTTATTTTTACAAGAATGACTAAACGATGTGACTTCATCTTACTGGCTATATCATAAATTATATCAGAAAAAGAAATATTGAGGTATTTCTTATAAAGGAACATAATATTACATATTTATTACATTACTAATTATAGAAGTTTTACCAAATTAATGACCCTCTCATTTATGGGTTAGTATCAATGGTTATAAGCAAATAAACACAAGTATTTTTTATAATTAGAACAACTAAATTGTAATCTGTAGCCCCTGTACATAGGCCACAGATAATTATAAAAAACCATAATTATATAATAGATAACCTTGTAAACTGCAGAGCCTCGACCATTTATCTATTTTTCGTGTAGGTCTGCATTTATCATAAATAATTTATACTGGATATTTTTTTAGTATATAATTGGAACATATTTTATGAAATAATTGTTTATGGTCGCATTTGTATGAGGTAATCTATTATATTTTATTCGCATAATAACATATCGTCTATTCAAGTATCATAGATATTGAAGTATAAATAGAGGTAAGTGTTACTATATTTTGTAATGAGAAAATAACTAAATGTTAAATCTATAGATCTACTTTAATAGATTATTCCTATTTTTATCAGTAACGTTCGTCCATTATTTTTTATTAAAAAAAATTATAACATCTTTTTTTATTTTGCAATTTAATTAGAAAACTTCAACTTCATTAGACATCTTTGTTTAATTACTACAAACGTTCAACTGCTAACTAAATATTTAATCTATACAAATTCTAGAGTAATTGACTTTAATGAAGCGCAAGTGCATATAAAGTATTATCCCAAAATATTCTATTGCTTAAATCACAGTGACAGCCTCTAAAATATAAATATGGTTAATTCTTAGGGTTACAAGATTCTTTTACGTGACTTTTATAAATACTAGGGGTTTTCCCTCGTTTTTCCTAGGCTTAAAAAACAAGAATTAAACCAACATGAACCAAATAATGATCATTCTTGGTTTTATATACTCAGAGAAGCCGTCCGAACATTTATCCGATCCTTTCATAATAATAGCAAAATGGTTCAAATTTTAAATGTACTTAAAACTATTAAATATTCATTGTCTAAAACAATCACGCATTATGATATAAGTCAAAATAATAAAATTCAACATAACATATTTTAAATATATCGTAAGTCATTAAAGTGAAATAAAAAAAACTAACGCGCAAAACTTATCTAGTGCGCATAACATGCACGCTGTAGGATTTATGCATACAATTAAAATATATAATAAAACGCGTCAACGCACGTTTATTTGCCCTACAGTTAAAGTCATAGTTTTATTTTGACTCCACGGTCTAATATTTCATCTTTTTCGTCTATGACATGAGGATAGAAATGTTCGTCTATTACGCATCAATAAAGGTGCGTTGACAAATTTGTGTACCTCACTGGCAAAACAAACATTTTTAAAAGAATGTAAATGAAAAATGATCAATATCAAGCTTTCATTTTCTTGAGGGATTTGACAAAGTTTGTCATATCATACTCTTCCTCATACTGTTTGTCATCCCATAAGTCTGGTAGTGTTTCTATTAAAGACTTCGCCCCCGGAGCGGAAGCTTGGGACGTCGACGGGCCTTGAGTTTTGGATAATTGGAAGAGATCTAGTAGTTGGTCGGTGCCCATTGTCTCCATTGCTGCATTTTCACTGCTTATCACTGTATTAGCTGTCATCAGCTTGAATTTTTGTAATCTGAAACATTTTTTCTAATATTAAAAAGTACACAAATGTTATATTCCCATATAAATTACACTAAACGATTTGAAATATCTTTTACTTTAATGTATATTAGTTTATATCAAAATAACATAGACTATATTGATTTTTTGTATATTCGCCAAAATATAAACTAGTAAATCTATATATTATAAAGCTGAAGAGTTTGTTTGTTTGAACGCGCTAATCTCAGGAACTAATGGTTCGAATTGAATGTGTTTGTGGGCTATAAAACATCACGCTGCGACCCATAGGAACGGAGTATCACGCGAATCACGCCGCCTGGGTCGGCTAGCTCAGTAATATGAGAAAGGTAATCGCAAATTTTTAATTAATTCAATTATACGAATAATAAACTTTAACTTTAAAATACGAATAGTGCAAGTGAAAGATGTAGTGTTCTGTATTATAGTTACAAATTGATAATCTTAAGATTTATATTTTAAAAATATTTTCGATTAGTGTAATAGACGTACCCCATAATCTTTTCCTCCAGTGTGTCCCTGGTGATGAGTCGATACACGTTGACGACTTTCTTCTGTCCGATACGATGCGCGCGGTCCATTGCTTGTAAATCTTTCATGGGATTCCAATCGTGCTCCACGAATATAACTGTATCTGCTCCTGTTAAATTAACTCCTAGCCCACCCACCTGAAACAAAATATTTATATTTCTATATTGTTTGAGTATAGTAGGGTTGCAAAGAACTCAAGTTAATTTTAATTCATGTGGCAATGATACAAAGAACTTCTAGATTTTTGACTTCAGCACTATAATATTGTTGAGACTTTTAAAATAGGATTCAAACTTAAGCACTTTGCAACAGCTATATATATAACAGCTAACAGCTAACAACTAAAACAATGAAGTAAGAGAATTATATTTAAGTTTCACTTATAATAGATTTAATTTTTTTGCGTTTACTTATAAAATAAACAATGACAAAAAGAAAGTTATTCAGTATGACAAGTTGTGTAATATTTTTTATTTTATAAATCTATGTAATCCTGTAATATGAATCTAATCCGAAATTTTTTATTATACTAAATAACAATGCATGCAACAAAAAGTACTTACAGCAGTAGTAAGCAACAAAACATCAATCGAGACGTCAGTATTGAATCTGGTCACAATGGAGTGTCGCTGGTATGGCGGCACGCTGCCGTCCAGTCTGAGGTACGTCACAGATGGCAAATGTTTCTGCAATAGATCCTTTTCAACAATATCCAACATTTTCTTTAGCTGGCAGAAAATCAGGACCCGATGCTGGGACACGACTGCACCGGATTCGCCGACTGTTGCTGATGTACCGATACCGCAGTCTAGTAAAAGTTGTCTGTGAAAAAACACTTTTTTTAATATACAATAAATTACTTTATCCTACTATTCCTATTAATATTATAAATGCAAAACTTTGTGAGGATGGATGTTTTTTGGTCTTTCACGCAAAAACTCGTGAACGGATTTTGATGAGACTTTATAATAATATAGCTTTTATATCTGAATAACAACACATGGGTTACAAATTATAAAGAATTTGCCGTAAATTAATAAAATGTCCAAAGTACTTTGTAGTGTCATGACATGGACAATAATGAGGGATAATATTATCCATATCATGACATGTTAGTTCATTTGCTTGAACTTGCTAATCTGGATCTACTAGTTTGAATAAACCAATTTTTTTTTTAACTTTTGCATAGTCCAGTTATCGGAAAAAGCTATCACAATACGACCAGTAGCAGCAGAGCATTACGCGGACGAAGTCGAGTTCACAAGAAAAAAAGATTGTAAATTACGTTTATATTACTGACAATCGAAACTATGTTGCTTTAGTGTTAACAGGTTTAAATTAGAACTCTTACTTTAAAGCAGGTAATTTAGCGCCATGTTCAATATCATCGAGTGAGGAGCCCTGTTGTGGTAATTGTTTAGCGACCTTTGCCGCCTCGGGGTGTTCTCCTACCAGCACCAGTTTAGGATGATTGCATACATTTTGGAGGTAGTGAAGAGCCTATAATTACAAAATTACATTAAGTCAATATAGAATATGCTTAGATAACAAAAATATAGTCTCATAAATTACATTTCATCTATGTAATTTCTCTGCAGTTTTAATTTAGTAAATATATTACATGCTTATCAGTAATTTTTACTTTAGCCCTATTTTATAAACAAAAAGGTGGCATGAAGAGGAAGGTTCTAATTGTGTTCAACATCAAAAACACAAGTATTTCTTATATAATCTATTAGCTGCCTCTGTAAAGCAAAAAGGAGATAAAGATAACTCAATACTTTAGGACTTGCAGATGTGGGCTTACCCAATGCAAGCATTTTAGTATAATTTAAACTATGTACCTGGAAGACATGTGTATGAGCAGAAATATCTTGGGGCATGTGTTCTCTAGAGAAGTGTTCATACAGACGCCGCTGCAGAGGACTCAGTTCACAGTAATAGTCTTGTGTGATCTTTGGAGGTAGTTCGCGTAAGACGTCTTCTTTTACACGGCGCAAAAGGAAAGGTAGAACCTGGAATAGCAAATGGAAACTTATATTATTTTTCTATAACGAAAATTTAACTTAAATAGTTGAATTCATTTAATCATATTACCTGTCTATGCAGTGCTTCACATGCCAAAGCCCCTGCTTGTAGGTGGTGGGGCGAAGCTTTAGGGTCACGAGCAGCGAGTATGGGTCTAGAATAACGCATGGTAAACTGACGTTCTGTGCCCAATAGTCCTGGCATCAGAAAATCGAAGAGCGACCACAATTCCAACACGCTGTTCTAGAATTCGAAAGATAATAAAAAATAATTTTCCATCAGAATAAATATTGTATTTTCCATAATAATATTTGAATGTAAACATTGAAATATTAATATATTTTTAAAGTTTGTTTTACCTGTATCGGCGTTCCAGACAATATTAAGCGATGGTTAGCAACTATTTGCTTGATTGCTTTAAACGCTTTCGTCTTCCCATTTTTAATGACGTGTCCCTCGTCTAATATACAGTAATTCCATTTGATGCTACTAAAGAACTCAATATCCTTTCGTACGATATCGTAGGAAGCGACTATGAGGTTGTAGTAAGAAACGTGCGAGCGCAGTCGCTCCCTCTCCATTGGAGGTCCCACGTACTGCATTGGTTTTAAATATTTAGTTGGTATAAACTTATTCACTTCAAATACCCAGTGACCTAAAAATAAAAATAAATAGAATAAGATAAAACGTACAACATTAGATTGTACTTAGTTAAAAAAATTTGGTCTTCACATTATATTCTGTTCAGAATAGTTATACTATCTTTCGTTCATTTTAATTTCCAGCAGCAGCGATTCCGTTGGGGTCTTGGATAAACAATCTAATGATCCTGGGTTCTCATAAGTCAATAAGTTTTTAATTTATTAAATGATTACAAGCAATAACACAATACTATCAATGAAATATTGTTGAATAATGATGAGATAACAGAAAGAAAAATGAGCATGAATGAATATGAACACTTAGGTCAAAGTAATAATACCTGTGAGTGTAGGCGGACAGACGACAAGCGACGTTAGTTCCGGGCGACGTTCACGAGCTCGCTCATAGTGAGACCCCGCCACCACCACAATGGACTGCAGAGTCTTGCCCAGCCCCATGTCGTCGCAGAGCACACCGTGCAGTTTGTACGAGTAGAGGAATCGCAGCCAATTTATACCCTGGCAAACTTCACACTGTAGTGAGAATGGCTACCGACAGAAATAAATGGATATAAATGATCCACAGGAAGCTGAAAAACCAGTATCACGATCTTCAGTAAAGAAGTAAAGACCACGGAGAGATTACCTTGTTAATGATTTTTCAAAAAATATTTTTTACGTGTCTCATGACTTTCAACGAACTCTCATACTGAATTTTATTCGACTAACTTCTAAAACCGTAAAGTTTCATACTAAATTTGCGCCCACGTCTTAGGGTCGTAAATTTTTAAGAATATATCCTTAGGGCCTGCTGTAATATGTCAGTCAGTCTTCTCCTTTTATGTATATAGATAGATCTAAAAACATTAAATATCTTAATCTTTTTTAAGCCTCAGAGAACCGAGAGCATGTCGAGTAATAAATAATAATAGGTTCTATTTATATTCGTGAAGTTTCCTATAAAGTTTCCGTTCGCCAAGCTCGGCAGTAGATCGAGATGTAATTGTGTGTCACAAGTATTTTATCAACTAGCGCCGCCGGTTCTCGAGTTGATACCTTATAAGCTTCCTCGGAATTTTACAAAGTGTTTTCGTGATATTCTGATCAAAGTGTAAAAATGATACTTAGTTTTTATTAAAAAGAAGACTCGCTTTGTGTGTGAGTCGTTTTATCGCATATGAAATCCTGACTCCTTTTTTTATTGTAGAATCATTTTATTCCTGAGAACTATTTGTAGGCATTCAATGAATCTCTTGAAGTCGGCCAGTCCTGGTTTCGCTTGGGTGCAATATGCATATAGGACTTAGATTTATTATAAAACATTTAATTCTCATTATATTATTGCTAAATAAAAATTATTAGGCGCTTACAACAATAAACGCATTTTATCGCTATCCCGCGGGAACTATGATTGATTCCGGGATTAAAAGCCTATAGTCCAGGTTATAATCTTTATGCCAAATTCCATTGAAATCTGTTCAACCGGTTTCGCGTGATTATGTAACGATTTACATATGAATTAACTTTAACTAACGTTTGTCGAGTACAGAAGCAAGACTAACTACAACAAGAAATGAGATGCCATCAAAACCAAAACTTGTATAAAACAAAGAGTCTCGCAACTCAGTTCTTCTACAAAAAGTTGTGAGATCCATAACACAGCCCTTACATTTTTATTAATACCTATGTATAGACTTATTTGCGCTGTTTCCACTTTTATATCGCTGAACTTATAACTTAATATCTGAGATATGTTATATTTAATCAGGAGAAAAATTTGTATTAATATGAAGCTTAAGATGAAGTATCCTTCTATAATATGAAGAGTTTCTCATACTATAGAAGACTATATACATAATATCTACTTAAATTTGTTCCACTTTACGAGTACCCTAGTATTTTTAAATCAATACGGCTTAGGCGGGCGGCGCTGGCGTAAATGCGAAGACGGTGTGTGGAAAAGCACCGATAGCGCCTTAGAAATACACTGCCGGCCTTAAAAGCTTTTACATTTCTATCGGAAATAATACAACGTTATACCCTACGGAGGTCGGAAGTATGCAAAAATATTCAATTTTTCTTCTTAGCTCTAATATTTTTGAATTGTTCAGGCGGTTTGGACCGCGTCTGGGGAGCGCTTATAGGGCCTTAAGCTCGGATATTCACGGCTCGACTGCTTTACAGGAGGTTAATTCTAATAGTCTATGACGTGTTTGGATCTTATGTTTGATATTTAGGTATTTTTTCTTTTATTTTATGATCAAGAAATTATTTCTTTTATCGACAAAGTGAGTGTCGAACACCTTACCACTAATGTAACGAAGATAAATATTACTCCCACCTACTTAAATGTCAATAAAATGAATAGAAAAAAGCACGAAAATAGAAAAATAAAGAAAGACACATGAAAAATATAATATAATAAGATTAATATAGTCATGAATTATTTTATATCCAATCTTTATCAAAACTTAAGAAGTTTAGTACCTGGTTTTCTTAAAAATTCGAAATTTTATCTTAACGAGCACTTGCATTAATTACTTAGACTTAAATATTCTTCACATCTGTTCTTCTACATCATTTCTTGTGAATACGATTTGTATAATATTACGTATATATTACTAAAGGTGTACCTTTAGTTTACCTAAATAATAACCCACAAAGTATAACTAAGGTTTCCATTACGTTTGCTTACATACCTACTAGTTTTTGTCATTACTTATCTTGTTAGTATGGATCAAATCATGCAACTGAAAAGTAATATGTTACAACCGGAGAATTGGCTGGAATTTTGCATACATTTTTTATCCCGTGAATAGACGGGTTATAATATAATTACCCTCTGCCGCTGGGAGAGCATCTCATAAGTCTAGTCTCCCTGGCAAGTAACCCAGCACCTCTTGTTGGTAGGGGATCTGTTCCCCGATTGGCTTGCAACCACCAGCCTGAGAATCCTGCCGCTATCCGTTATCTACGTGACGTCCACACCAATATGACGGGCCTTAAAGATTTCGGATAAATTATTTTTATGCACCTGCATGAAATAGGCATCAAATATCTGAGAAGAATACAAGAAGCTTGTATTTTCAAATCTCATGTGTCACTTTAGTTTTATCTTAACGTAATCTAACAACAAATGGAAATGGGGAGTGTCGCATCATGTTAGAACGGCTGAGCTTATTTCAATGAAATTTGGTACACGGTTACATTATAACCAAGGTTTGAAAATACAATACTTTTTATCCCTGAAAAAAGGCCGTTCCTGTAAGATTTAACGATTTTAGTGGCTAGTATGAGCTGGCAGTATAGTTGAATAACCCAATGTTAGAACTCCTATGGGATGCAAGGAATTTATCCGTGTAATAATATACCGAATAGCTAATATGATAGCAATGAAAATTTGCACACAAATAAATAAAAAAACGGTAAGTTGAGATCAATAAAGGGTACTTCAATCAACAATCTAAGTTCCTGTGAGTATAAGGGCTCTTTTTGTGAAAGGATTTATATCTAAAGTCTGTACTTAATATTATAAGTGCGTAAGTAACTCTGTCTCAATCGCGCCTTAACCATTGAACTAATTTTGATGAGATTTGATACGGAGATTAAAATTCGGGGAAAGACTGCAGTCAGTAATCCGCAGGGCAGCCTATGAGGCCTATGTTTTTTTGCGAATTAGTGTTGCCATATTAAG
>JAOPUB010000012.1:1877718-1893181 GCA_027564055.1 Neptis clinioides
TATCACAATTTGCAATATCAATGTTAGTTAAATAATTACAAGACAATCCACTACGTTATCACCACCTTATCATTTAACAAGAAATAAAAAACGTTGATTAATAAGTGGGAATTTGTATTACTGATTTTACAAGTAAAAACCTGAATTTTTATCATTTCCCGTCCGTCTATCAACATAATTTAAATTTTATATAATGCATTTAACTAGTCGATTAGACTGATTTTGGTGAGACAAAAAATTAGGATATTTTTTTAATATACAATTTAAACAAAATTTATATACACATCCTCCCGAAAGCCCAGTTCTATTTCTAAGTACCTAGCAAAACCACAATTAAATCCGTTTAGAAATTTCAGATATATTACGAAAATTACAAAATCTTTTTTCGTGCCTTTATTTTATTCTTAAATTCATTGATAAATGATAAAAAAATAAATAACTTGAGGATGACTATTTTACAATTCAGTTCTAAAGACCTCGGCAAGAGATTTAATTTGGATTTGTTGAGTTTAAACGAAGACCTGCGTAGCCGCAATCCTGGTCTCCCATGCAGGAGAACGTAAGTGCTTGGCGAGGCGGGCGAGCAGGCGATGCAGCTACTCCGGGTGGGCCTTCTGCACCTCGCCGAGCTGCCGCGCAGCCGCCCTGCGTGTGGCGGCGCCCGCCCCCGCCTCCAGCAGCACAAACAACCGGTCTAGCCTGAAAGTGATATAACTATTGAAGAACCTTCTATAAAAAATAAACTAGAACCTTTTCCATGATATTTAGTTATAATCAAATAATCATATAAATCAATAATTCTGAATGTAGGGTCTTTATATACTGTATTCACAATAAGGTTTTTTAACGAAATTAATTTTAATCGCTCAGTGTATTATTTCAATTAATCGCTATTAAAAATATTGTATTTAAAATTAATTATGTAATCTAAATCTTCGGAGAGTTACATACATTTTGACATAAACTCGACAAAAATAATTATTTGATATTTCCGAAGGATGATACATTACATTGTGGTAAGTGTAAAAGTAATTTATTATTCCAACCTAAAAAGTTAAAGTTTGTATGTTTGGATGTTTGTTACTCAATAATGCGACAACGGCTGAATTGATTTCTATGAAATTTAACACACAGACAGTTTATAATCTCGATTAACACATGGGCTACAGTTTATCCCGAAAAGATAAAGAGTTCCCGCAGGATAACGATAAAATATGTTGACTGTTGCAAGCGCTTAAATAAATATGTTGCAACAATATAACGATAATTAAATGGTTTTTGATAAATTTAATTATTATACGTGGCACAATGTACCCGGGCGAAGCCGGGGCGGGTCGACTAGTTCATATTTAAATATTTATCCAAAACCTCCAGAGTATTATTTATAATTACTGAAATTTTATAGTATATGCGATCATTACCAGGGATAATTTTGCATCAAAATGAATACAGCACTTTTAGATATATGGAGTTTTATTATATACTTGAAATGATGGAATACAAATTTCCTTTTGACGAATTTATGGAATACGGAAGGATAAAGTACTACCAGATCGTGTTCGAGTAATTTAAACCATTGAACAGTAGCTGTAAACATTAAATAGGCAAACGTTAGACTTTCATATCTATACGTTTTGTAATAAAGCAGAATACGTGTGCACGAAACATAACAAATAAACAAAGTATAGTCACGAATCTGTGTAAATATGTTTTTACGTAACTAGTTGCTCACACTCTGTTACTAAGTAAACCTGAAGATAATCTGGCTATTATAATGAGGTCTACTCATATTTTTATTTGAAATGCTTGAAATATTTATTTCCGATATAAATACTATGGTTTGTTCTTGTTTTATGGTTTAATAATATTAGTTTTGTCTTTGTACTATATGTAGATTTTTTTTGATACGTATAACACAAAGAGATCATCTAAAATATATTATCAATAGATCAAAAACTCACCGAGATGTCATATTAATGAATAGATGTCACCGAAGATATTTCAAATTTCCTTCTGGAACAAAAAACAACATGAATTATATCGGTATTTTTAATTTAAAATCATATTCGTAGATTATAATACTATTGAATAAGTAATATGGTCACATCTATATCATAATTAATTTATATGAATAACACCTCATACCATTAGAAACAAAGTGCCATAACTGAAAAATTGCACCCTCAGATTGCAATTTTCACGACAACGTACAGGAATTCATGACATTATTCAGAAATAATGTTTTTATTATTATGATTCCAAATACAAGATATTTCCATGTCTATCATTACACAATAATAAAATTTCGAATTTATTTTCGATCTGTAATCAAAAATCTTTAGATTTGAGATTTGGATCCTATTTGAGTTTAGTTATGAATTTCGGATAATACATTTACTATTTTTTTCAACGATAGGTTGAACTACTGTGCTGGATCTTCCCACACTTATTTTTTGAATCTAAGTAACTCTGGTTCCCCATCCCAAAATAATTTACATTTAAATAGAAAGAATGTATCCCCCTTTAAAGTTAATTATATTTTAGATAGGTGGCTGTCTAAGGAGTTTTTGGTCTTAAAACTGCACTACATGAGTGGGGGGTAGAGACTGACTAGCCGAGGTGATGGTCCCACGTTTCTCGAAGAGCGTCAGGCGACGATCTCGAGCGGTCAGCACATTCTTAAGAATGTAATATGACCCGATGTTGCGACTTTATCTTTAGGGTTCCGTAACAAGTTTCATAATATTTTATTCAATTTCAAAGACTAAATATCTAATATTTTTTTTAACTGGGTCAGTATGCGGAAGTAACCATTGGAGTTACAGGGAAACTCTCTTAGGAAGCATTTATTATTTTTTTTGTATAATCAATTTTGGCATAGTAATTATTTTGGTCAAGCAAGAATGCAAAAGGCATCGACTAAGTTACATGTCAGGATCATTTCATTGTATTAGATGAAAAAAATCAAAGCAGTAGAATCTAGCCATTCAATAAAAGTCTTTTTCATAGATCACTAAAATAGTCTTATACATTGATTATTTATACAAGACAGTCCTCCGTAATTTTATTTATATTCAATAATACTTAACGTGCCTTCAATAATTTTTTTCAAATTAATTAAGGTAAATAATAATTGGGATTATTCAATTTAGGTTACTTACGACTAAAAAACAAGGATTTTCCTTCTCTTCTTCTTATGTTGCAATTTAAAGCAAGTTTATCATGCCAGATTACGCAGATGTCGCTGATAACCTATTCTTAAAACGTCACCAGATTTTGAGGTCAATAAACGTGTTATCTCTAAGTGCTAACTGCTTATTCCATTGGCACACTTTCGTTTTTGATTTTATTGACATAGACTAGCAAATGCACCTGACTTTATTTACATTGTCATAATGGAATTTAATTATTTTAATTTTTAGAGTTTCTTTAAGAAGTTTTAGTTATAGTTTACTTTGTTTAAGGAAAAGAAAGTATAACAAACAGACATTTAAAAACAGCTATTGTAATTAGACACGTGAACTCATTCTTCTACTAATATAATTTTTTTTAAAAGTATAATACTAATATTATGTTCATTATAATATCACAAAATTTTTCTACACATAATATGCTTATATGTATTTTATACGTAGGCGAATAGGTATCTAACGGGAGTTAGAGGTAGAGCAGTACCTGAGATATCCGAATCATGCATGTTCCGCGATCTTATATTTCTTGATTTAATTAATATGATTTTTTTATACTTATAATCAAATCTCGATTTTTCTGATAATTTTTATCACATTTTGTGGTCGTTAATTGCAGTAACATCAATTACTATTAAGACTGTTTGTAGATTTCCTCTTAAAAAGATAAGTAGATGCTTTTCAAAAGCAAAAACAATCAAGACAAGACTTGAATCACTTATCGCCGAAATGAAGAACAAAAAATTTTGAGAACAATTTAAAAAATTAACTCTCTAATAAAAATGTATTATTCTAAAATTTGCAGAATTGGAACTCGAAGCAATTCTCAAACTTAGGAAAATATGGGATGAAATAAGTGAAGAAATAGAAATCAATAATTTCTTATGTTAGGGATCTTATCCAAATAAGCCAAAATCATAAATTTTTGTTCAAAATCGAAATTTCATCAAAAATCATTCTTATTAAAATGTCAAAATCTACCACATATTCGGAAACAACCTTACCCAGACATGAGAAGAATGGGCGCAAGATATAAAAGTGTTACTCCATTCTTTACCCCTGAGGGAGATGGGATAGAATACAATTCTCCTCTGTTGAGTAAACCATGCTGGCTCACTCCTCTCTCTCTCTCCCCTTTGTGGTTGGTGTGGTGTGGTGGTCTTGTAATCACCAGCATCCAAATATAAGAAGGAAAATGTCTCTGATATGTTCCAGTATGATTCTAGCTAAATAATTCTTCACTCCCCTTTGTCACTCTTTCTTCCAGTTGGCAATGCATTGGCAATACCAATACCTCTCTCTCTTACTGCCATAAAAAATATTCTAGGAATACTCATTTTTTATTGACCATAAACATTTTTTAATAAAAAACTTGTAGACAGAAAATCATTTCAAGGATCCAAATGTTCATTCTGTGTTGGTGGCCTGTGGCCTATTGATGCAATTATCAAGTACTGCTCTACTTTTGAAATGTTAAGATTATCATAACCTTTTACTATCTATGGAAGAACGGTCTAATTTAAAAATATTTTGAATATCCATGTCAGTGTAAAAATATCTTGCAATATCAATAACTGAATGAATCAATTATTGTAGGGCTAATCTACAAGTCATAATCACAAAATGATTAATCAAAATTGTCAGATAAGCATAAATAAATAAAGATTCTAGTATTTTCTGCTAAAAATGAACTTAAGGCTGACAGATAATAATTTACAATAATTACCAGATTTTTTCTTTTATTTATATCTCACTGTTATAGATATCAACATGTTGCTCTCAGCCTAGGGTGCTCACTCCACTGATATGGTGTGCACATGATTGTATTTGTCCGTATATATTACTACCTTTCAATGTAAATATTCAAATAGTTATAACAGAAATACATAGTACAAATAGTATTAAATAATCATTTTATCATCAAACTCCAAATTTATCTTAAATTTTCATGTACATTTGACATCTTTCAGAGTAAATATAATATAATTCCAGTATTTATTTGATAATAATAAACAGTGCAGGGTGATTACAAAATGAGATAAGGTTTTATGTTATATAACCTATCAAAACATTAAAACCTATTGATGATATGGTACACTTCCAATAATGTTAAAGTAAAACAACAAATACTTGCTGACCAAATTCCTGACATTCATAAACACTTTATGAATCCATTATTTTAAATTTATCTATATGTCTGTTGGTAATTTTTCAAGCTATCTCTGAAACTGGATTATCTCTGAAACGCCTGAACCAATTTTAACAGGATTTCTTGTTATAAGGTGTATCTTAGTTTAGAAAAACCAAATTCAGTTCCATGAAAACAAAATACATCTCAGTGAAGTTTCATAGTTTAAGAGGTTGATGTAGAATTTAATAAGAATGTCAGAGTATAGCTAAATAAATGAAATATATTAAGTTTTACATACTGATTTCAATTTTTTATAAGTTTATTCAGCCTTTTATACCTATTCATAAACTGTTGTCTTAACATATTTATCATTTAAATATCTCAACCTTTGTTAAATTATCAACTATTTAGGATTTCCCCAGAGCTGGAAAAATCAAGATGATATGCAAAATTCCAATATATGAACTAGATTATGTTTCTAACTTCTATTTACTTATGTTGCACTGTTACATAGCTTGAGTGTCTCAGAACACACTATTAGTAATAATAAATAAATAAAAATGAATATATCCAAAGCTGTTATGCCTACATGTATCCCAGCATAAATTGTTATTATCTCAAATTTTATAATTTAAACATAACTTCATAAAATTATACACTTAAACCTTCCTCATATATAATATCTATTGGTGAAAACCCACAAAAACAAGGCTTCAGTGTTAACAAGTTCATTGATTGATAAAGTCAGACACAGTTTAGGACTATGTTTTAAGGCATTTCATTCTCCTGTTTTATTTAGAATTTTGCACATCTATAGCACAATACCTTTCACATGATACATAGTGCTAGCTTATCTCTTATTCTGTTTATTATCTATCAGGATTATATTTTTGAGCAGTCATGATTATTGCTTTCTTTTAGTACTATATTTTATTTACAGCAATTGGATACCTTTATAATATATTCTTAAAATCTATAACTCATATTTCCATACCAAACAATAATAATAATAAAATATTGAAATTAATATATCTACCATAAACAATTTACAATCCATTGATTGTATTAACTTACTTAGTCTAGCAGGAGTCCCTAGGATCTCTATCCTCCCTAGATCTTGGTCCTGCCTCATTTTTTTATTTAGTATAACAAACTGCTGCAAATATTTATAATGGTACATATTTTAAAATTGAAATCATGATTATATGAATGTTATTTACAGATTTATGTAAATAACATTAACTCTGCATCTCATTGTGAGTGGCATTGTAATATTTTACAACTTTTTATAAATTTCTTTTTTAATTTCGAAAATATCATGGATTATTATATAGTAGCTATCTAAGCCACTACTATTACGTTTATTAGCTACGTGAGAGTCGCGTATGCAATTAAATTCCACAGAACTACTTTTTGCATAACAATAGAAAAGCGCAGGTGTCTACTCAAAAATCAATAATTCATCAATCAAATATTCAGCATCCAGATACATCTGATATCATTCAATAAGTCATGCTATGTTTGTAAATATATCGTACAATTACTGCCAACAGTCCAGATATTAGCAGACTATTGGCTAGACTGAATAAATAGACTAATAACGGTATGTGTAACGCGAAACGCTTAAACACACATGTTAACATATGGCCGTAAAATCGTATAGTATTGATTACCAAAACTATGCCACATCCAAGCTCTTATTAAAACTAATTCATTCTAACTATATTCTTATAAACTTTAAAACAAATACGCAAATATTACGATTATTTTGTACTTCTTTGCAATGATAGACATTTTGATTTAAATATTTCATATTTCTAGCATCCATAATTGTCTCTGATCGATATTTTCATTCACTCACCTTGCTGAACAAACCACATATCACGTCACTGCACCAAAATTTTTCCATAATTTATACCACTGAAATTCACACACCATAACATTTTCGTCAAATTGCACAAACAAAAAAAACCAACGTGACGAGAGGAAACGCATCGTACTAGCTTCTAATATATACTGACAGCCATGCTGCTGATGAGTCCGTCTTTATTGTGCACTTGTGTGCTGATTGGCGGAAAGTAGAATATAAAAAAAATAATAGATACACGTATTCACCAATCACGTACGATTAATTCAAATTCTTGATATTTTGCCAAAGATTGCCCGTGAAAAACGTAGGTGTTGAGTTATAAATACATACTTATAAATTCTTTAATTTAAATTAATTAATTTGTGAAAAAAAATGTAATCTTAAAATTAACATAGAACTCGACATAACATAGTAGATACTAAATGTTATGCGAAAATAATGTGCTTGTGTTATCTTTTAATAAAATATAAATTTTAAATAGACCTTAATTTTGAAGATGTATCAATTAATCATTTCAGAAAAATAAGTTTTATATTTTTCTAAAATTAGTTACTGACTAGAACTTAGTTTAATAATGTAAAAGCAATGTATTGTTTTAAAATACGTTGTTGGCAACACTATTTTCAGTCACTGTCATACTTTTTGTACTTAAGTTGACACTACGTCAGATTTCGTACTTAGAGGTTATTTAATACTTATCATGTGCATTATTTTAGTAAACAAGTGCATAATTTAATCTCATAATGGGGAAAAGGAGAAATAAAAATACTGAAAGAAAAAAAAAGATAAGCTTGGTGTTTGACGAGTCAAAGAGAAAGTAAATTATATTAATATAGACGTTTTTAACTAAATTATTCTCAATTTTAATTTGGTGAAATTATTTTCAGGGATTTTCTATGTGGATTTCGTAAAAGAAAGTTAGAAAGGAAAAAGAAAGCGCAAGAGGAATTGCAACATATGTTAAAAGAAGAAAAACGACGCATTAAGCAAGAGGTATTTACTGCAAATGGTGGTAGAAATACATCATATTTTTCTTTTATATTAGTATTCTGCACTACTCTATATAAAACTAAAGTGTAGGGAATTTTGTACAAAGTTTTTCGAATACAATATTCTATTTAGCAGATAATTATATAAAATGTTTGTTTCAGAATAAAGAATCATACAAAAAACTTGTTGTATCCAGTCGTCCAATACCAGATCTGGAACAATTGCTTCAAGAAGAGTATGAGGATGAAGATGTTAATGTCAAAATAGTAGAACTATCATCAGATACACTTCAAAAGAAAGATATTGTCATTGGTGAAAATAGACCTAAACAAATTGTGAACACTAAAAAAATAAAAACAAAATTATCAGAATCCGATCAAGAACTTCCAGGTATGAGTACACTTGAACAAAATCACTCTGAGGGTGAAGAATCTGACGAGGGTAATGATGGTGAATTAAAAACAAAAAGAGAAGTTAAAAAAATATTAAAGCAGCAAGCAACCAAGAAACTACAGAAAAGTAAAGTGTTTCAAATGAAATCTAAATTGGACAGAATAAAAAATAAGAAAACTCAAAAGAAAAAAGTTAAAAGTGATCAAAGGAAAGAGAAGTCTAAGAAGAAGAATCATAGGAAAAAAAGTTTTAAGTAAAAACCTTTTCTAAACACAACCTTTCATTTGATCCCTTTTTGATATTGTAGGAATGTAAACAAAAATTAGTCCACTATATTGGACTTAGGGTGCTGAACTTTATTTATAAGTTATCCTTAGCAAGTTCTTAAAATTGTTTGATATCGGTAATATAGGTACATTAAAAATGACTATTCCACCATTTTGGGTGTTTTGCAATGTTTAATCAAGAGGTCAAACTGCATGGTTAATGTATTGTTATCCAAACTAAATGTGCAAACAAAATTTCGGCTTAATTCAAAATTGAGTTAATAAAAAGCTGGTCATCAATTTTTGAATTCAATGATTTTTTTTTATTTTGTACTTAAACCTCACAACATAATTGATAACAATAACCATTAAATAACCACACTTAATATTAAAGATAGAAACATTTTATAAATATTTTAAAACATTTAAAGAAAGAGGAAAAAGAAACTAATCATCTTCATTTCTCTTCTTTTTTGATGTCTTATTTTCTGTCACTTGCTTAGCTTGGTTCTGTCTGGTTATTCTTGGGGATTTTCTTTTTAATTCTTTCTTATCAGTTGATCTCCCACATTCTTCATTTTTGTGAGGCATATGTGAACTTTTATCTCGATTTAAAGCAACTTTTGCTGATTTTTTATCTTTTTCTAAATCTTCTGGTATTTGTGCCTTTGTAAACTTAGGGGATTTTTTAGGAACCTGTTTTTTTGACCGTGTATCATTGCCATCCAATTTTTCAATTTTAGTTTCTTGTTTAGGTTTCTTTATAGGAGACTTACTTGGAATTTCACTAGAATCCAATTCTTCAACTTTTATCTTTAGTTTAGGAGACTTTTTATTTGGTGATATACTAGGAAGTGTGTTATCTGTGTCCAAGTTATCTTTTAATTCTTTCTTAGGAGACTTTTTGGGTGATTTCCTTCCATTCTCACTTGAAGGGCATATGTCCCTATTCAAACATTCATGACATGTAGGTCCTATAGGCAAACATATTGTTTGCCCAAAACCTACCATTAAATGATTAACTTCACTCCACAAGTCAAAAGGCAGCCATGATTGTAATGATTTTCTTGTATCTTCGGGAGTGGCAGTTGGTTTCTTTACCCAACCTATTCTGTTACTTATTCTATGAACATGTGTGTCAACACCTAAAAAAGATTAAATTTTATCAAGTATTCATATTGTTATTATACATTATTAATAATAATTTACAAACCAATTCCTGTGATTTTATTCCATGCTACCTTCATACAAATATGTGCCATTTTAGGTCCAACTCCAGTTAGTTTGCAAAGCTTTTCCACCGAATCAGGTATGTCACTATCATATTGGTCTTTTAGTGTTTGTGTTGTCTTCTTTATGTACTTTACTTTCGTCTGTTAAACAAAATAATAATTTATTCTTTCTTTATAATTGAAATATATAAACATACAATGAAATCAGTCACTTAAACATTATATTTATTACCTTCCAAAATCCAACAGGATAAATAAGCTTTCCCAGTTCATCATCACTCATACTTAAAACATTATCAATAGTGAGCCCTCTAGCACGGAGACGTTCCATAGCTGCAAATGTTACCTGATCTTTAGTTTGACTTGACAACATTAATGATATCAAACTTTGATATCTTACCACCTGCAAGAAATACTTATTAAATTATTAAAACAAACTCAACTACTAAAGATATCTCAATCTTTTAAACTAATTTGAATTTTGATATTATTTTCATTAGGACAAATAATATGATATTCCCATAAAGAACAACTTTTTGGGAAAATTTTTGCAAAACTCAAACTTCTTCCAATATAGAAGTAGCCAAGTTACTTTCTATAATATCAGCTACTTGCCAGTAATAGTCAGTGCACGTTTGAAAACTTGTATTATTGTTATTTCTATTTCAAATTTAGTCTTCAACTTAACTGTAAAAAATTATGAATCTACCTTTGGAGGAGCATTTTCATCCATACACATATGACAGCCCATAGAATCTACAGGGGCATCATTATTAGCTCTCATTATTCTTAAGTTTATTAAGAAGTCTTTCCAATTTGCTGGTTCCCAGAGACCTTCAGATTTCTAAATGAAAAAAATTAAAAATAAGATTTTAAAAATAATATATAATAAATAATGGTTTAGAGTATAATACCCCTCTACCGTGAGATCATCTCATGGAAATGCTTCACATGGCCCAGACATTTCTTCTCAGTCTCAGACAGTGGCCAGTTCCCATCAATTGAAACATCTGCCTCTGGTCCCTTAATGATAAATTAAATTATTGAAAATGTTATTACCTCTTTATCAGAAGGGTCCTTTTCAAATTCTATCTTTACAGGAGATTTCTTTTCAAATTTATATTTTTTCATTAAATCTGTAACTGAAATTTCAGTTACATCTGAATCTTTCTCCATTTTGAGAATAGGTTCTTTACTTGTAGCTTTGTTCAACGCATTGCAAGCAGCAGATACGGATTTGATATTTTTACGAGACATTTAAAAAACTAACAAGTACCAATAGGAAATCAACGGAAACAAGAAACAACGAAGTGTAAACAAATAATAATTATCATTGTTACCAACTGTCAAATAATGTCTCCATAAATATTAAAAGCCATTACACACGCACCAATTTATGCACGATCTAGGTACTAATATATATTTATTAAATTTAAATTGTTATTTAAAATGCTGCTTGAATTATGTAAATATTCGTATAATTCTTTTAAGATAATATAATTATACCAAAATATATTTATGATAAGTATACATTTAAAAAGTAAAAACAAATAGGTACAGACCAAGTTAGGTTAAAAACGAAATTCCAAAGCCATATGTATATAAATAATAAAAAAAATAATTGCTTTATATAAGGTTAGATAATCCTAGATTTTACAAATTTTAATTTATTTTGATGAATATATTTATAGATATTAATTTATAAAAACAAATATTTCCTCATTGGCCAATAATTAATAATATAATATTCATATAATAATTATATTATTATTTACGTAGTTCTAGGAATCAGAGTTGGTAACTATATACATCGGGTACCGGAGATGGGCAAAATAAATTAAATAATTATAGTAAAAAGTTAAATATAACTAATATTATAAATGCTGAACGGATTTCAATAAAATTTAGCACATCGATAGTTTATAACCTGGATTAACATACAGGCTATTTATATACCGGGAAAATTAATAGTTTTCGGATGAATGATAAAATGTTTACAGTCAAAAGCGTCTCAATATTTTTATTTAGCAACAATATAATGAAGATGAAATGATTTTTCACCAATCTGAGTATTATACGTACCCGGGCGAAGCTGAGGCGGGTCGACTAGTAATTATTAACTAAAATGTTAAAGCTGAACGGATTTCAATGAAATTTGGCACACAGATATTATATAACCTGGAACCTGAGTTATAAATATAGTGAGAAATTACGTTTTTTATGATTAATCTAAGTATTATACGTGATAAACTGCACCCGTGCGAAGCCGGGGTGATCGACTAGTACGTAATAATTTATTTTATATTTCGTGTTAATAAATTCGGTTGGGCTGCACTGCAGATAAGGGGAGGGGCGAAATAATAATCAATTGGTAGCTATACCTACCTAGATGCGTGTGTATTGACTTTAATTATCTGAAAGTATCCCTAAAAAAATATTATATTTCAAAAACTATACCCCTGAAAAACTCCATATATTGGTTTTCCACCCTTAAACTTAGAGGAAAAAATTATGGGTGTTAAAACGTTTCGTTTAATCAATATTTAATTTTATAATAATCTAACAAAAAAGGAAATATTCTTCTCTTTGATAAAAAAAATGCTTGATAAATAATAATAGTTATATAATATCTTAAATTTATAATTAATAACATACATAATAGCTAACATACATAATATAACATTTTTACACAATTTTAAATAAATTACAGAAAGTTAAAATAACTCATGTTAAATATTTTTTCCCAAGTAATTCTACTTTTTTAGTAAATACAGGAAATGCAATGACTGTATCTACTTTATAAAATGGGTTTAATAAAAGTTTTATATAGATCTCATATACTTCTGTGAAAAAATTCTTAATGCCATCCTCATTCCTAGTATCATGTGTCATAATAAATCTCATCTGGAAAGAATAAAAAGTAACTATTAGTGTATATGGAAAATATAATAGAGGTTTTTTAAAAATAAATAAATTTTGGTTTTTACAGCTTAGGGGCGTCCATAAATTATGTAAGGTATTTTTTTTAATTTTCTGTAACTCCCTCCCCCTCTGGTGAGATGTCGTGTGATTTTATTCAACCCCCTCCCCCGTCCCCCAATCTTATGTAAGATTTTTCAATATGTGGATTTCTTAGGTAAACACCTGGGATTGTTATTGTAAAAAGAAAAAAGAATTTGCTTCATGCTTCTATTTATGATTAGTTAAGACTAACAATAAAAATTTAACAATACTTAAATTGTAACTACTGTGATTAAAAAAAGAATATCTACTATAATTCAGTCCATGGAGAATCATGCGCGGTCCCAAGAGACTATTGGAACCAACATGCCCATTTGATTTTCATTATTACTATTTCACAAAATTTTTTTTGTTACAATGGGAAAAAATATTGCGTGATATTTGTCCCCCTCACTCCAACGTAAATTAGATGAGATTTGACTATATCTTCCCCCCTCAAACATCTCAAGTAATTTATGGACACCCCCTTATTTATTTCTATCAATAATATTGATTAGTTACAGTATTATTCTATCCCGCTGATTGAAAAATCTTTATTTGTCAAGAGTTCCTTAACAGAATCAAAATTAATACTTAGTAGTATTAGAAGAATCATTAAAACTATTTCAAAAAGGGGGTAAAATGATTAATATTTGTTAAAACAATATTAAATTTTTGATGGATGGATGGATTACCTGACTAGCAGTTACAAAAGCAGAAACAAACCACTGGTTGAACTTATCTACAGATTTAAGGTAAGTATTTGTTACTTTCCACATATGTTCATCTACTAAATCCAGTGCAGCATGAGCTATAAACTGGTTTAAGTGTCTGTTGTCTTCTGTTGATAAAACATTTATTTATCAATATCTTAACCAATTAATAGAGCATTGTTGAGCAAAGTTAACTACTTTGAGCGAGATAAGGGTTAGAAGCAATGGATATTTAATTTCTTCAGAAGTGAATGGGCAACTGTTAAATTTAAAACCAAAGAAATAACAAGTGTTGCGGATTTAATTTAAATCAAACATAGGCCCAGTTAAAAACTTTCGTTTTAAAGTATACTTACCTTTTCTCTCCTTAGTTACGGGTATGAAATCCATTTCAAATATGGGGTTGTCCGATTGACCAACCATAACAAAGTAATAAGTACCTGCCATATTAGTCAATAACTGTTTATTTTAGGTTTTAAAAATGATCATAAATATATAAACATTTACAATTATATGTATCATTTGAGAATCACCAAAATTGTCAGTGTCAACTGTCAACCCTTGAAGTTCCATCAGTGCTGCAAACTGTGGCTTATAAAGCAGTGTATATTAAATATTAATGCTTGCAACCCTGTAGGTCCAACAACAAACAAAAGTTTAGAATGAGATGAGATATGTCGTATCTAGTCGTGTTTGTGGTACAACACAGTATAGAGGAAACGTTAATATAGTGTACGTCTTTTAAACATTTTACACACAATTCGCTAGAATGAATTGAATTACCACTACCTAGTGGCGATGCGGTACAGATTAGAAGTCATAGATCCTATCTACCTAGTTACAAATACATCCTATAATATATATATTTATTTATTATAGGATGTTGTTAGTAACTATAATATATGTAATGAAATTTCTTTATATAATATCTTTCAGGTTTTACTGTCCTAGTAAAACCTCCTGTACAGTGTTACTCATAATGTGTACATATTGTAATTTATTGATTTGTTTTAAAAAGAGTGACAAGAACAAAATAAAAAATTTAATATTTTTATAGTTCATAAAAATAATTTATTAGAGAAAGAAACGACGGATTAAAAACATAAAATGTCGTTTCATAAGACTGTTACGTAAGACAAAAACAAATATGTCTTGCAAGTTTTTTACTTCTAGTTCTGGGTATAATCCAGGGAGACAAAGCAACAGTCATCTGGCAACACTTGAGATAAGTGATCACTACAGAACAATGATTATTGATATATAAGTTACAGTCTCACTGCTCACAGCTGTGGTAATTTGTGTCACGTCAAAATCAAATCAATAAAATTAATTTAAAATAAAATGTGCATAGAATTAAATATGTTCTAAATTAATACTAACGTTTGACGATTATTAACGTGAACGTAAATCATGGCGGAGTTATTGCTAGATCCAAATATCCGCTTATGGGTATTTTTACCAATAGTTATCATTACTTTCCTTGTAGGAATTGTGAGGCACTATGTTTCTCTCATTTTGTCTTCTCAGAAGAAAATAGAATTATTGCAGGTTCAGGATAGGTGTGTGTAATAATGTGAATTAGTATAACGAGTCTCCTATTTAATTTCAAATTTAAAAATTATATCATGGTAACCTTAATTTTAGTCAAGTAATGATAAGAGCTCGTCTACTACGAGAAAA
>JAOPUB010000012.1:1965421-1981941 GCA_027564055.1 Neptis clinioides
CGATCTGGGTCATTTTGTTGTCATAAACGGCGAACCATTTGCATTTAATATCCTTAATAACATATAATTAAGGACGATATTTCATTAAACAGTTCATCTAAACAAGACGTACGCATTATGTAATAATTTACGATGACATGTTGATAAACGTCTGATGTGTATTAGTTTGTGTTTTGATAGATAACCAGTTTAGAAATATGTCTGAAATTAATGAGCTACTCTTGTACGATTAGCACAATTTGTAAGAAAGCTAAGATGTATAAATATGATCTTAATGTAATCAAATAAATTAATTAATAGATTATATAACGAAACGAAACTAAGACCATAGCTTTGCTTGTGATAAAGATGGAGAGTCTTTAAAAAAAGTTACCTTATAATTAGCACCTGTTTTTTTTACAATGTCAACGTAGTTAAGAAACATGGTTGTGCTTAACGTTCAGTTAAAGACGTTTATACTCTTCTTTAGTAGAGATTGTCCGTTGATCCGTCATGCAACCCAGGACCTAGACAACAATAATAACACATAAACAGCACAATATATGACGACACAATATATATATATATACCCAGTTTACTAGAACATAAAGATACGGACGTTCACAAAAAATCATAGTTTTATAGTATATAGTTTAAGAAATTTTATAAATAATTTAAATAAAGGGGAATTAGTATTGGAACGAATGGATTCAATATTAATGGGTCGAGAGATATTATTAGGTAACATATAACATATCATATAAGGAGGTTGGGTATTTTTTACAATTAAAGAAAATATGGTTAAGAGTTCCCTCGCCTCCCTCTTACCACGGAGATAGTGCTGCCCACTATCGGCAACAATTGGAACATAACAGCAAAGTTCATGAAGTTGATAACAGAAGATTCTAAATTCAATCATATTTTTTATGCTTCAATAGCATAATTTCTGTCATTTTTGTTTGCCATATAGGTTATCAGGAACTCTGAAATTTAAGCAAGATATAATTATAAAAATCGCTGAGCCTTCCGGAACTCTATTTTTATGGAAAAGAAAAGTAGTGCAAGCTACTCCTTATAAAATCAACTATTTCAGAGTGAAACTTACATTAAAATCATTTCAGCTGTTTCTGAGACTAGCCGGAATAAACAGGCAGATGGACAAAAAAGTTTTAAAATGTATGTATCATATAAGCTTTCATATGGAATAAGTAAAAACTGTTAGGTAATTCGAAATTACACACAGACACATCAATTTAATTTATTTATATCTATAGATACACCTAAATACTTCAAAAAATAATCCTAACTTTAAATAAAATCTGTGTATTATCAAAATATGAGTGTCACTTCTAATATAAGGGATAAGTGGGAAGCCACTTGAGCGAGTCCCGAGTCACTCTTGACCCGATTTTTAAGTATGAGAGCACTTAAGATTTTGGATGACGAAAGACCTGCGTATTAAATATTTGTATTATCTTTAGGATCTTCATGCTTCTTTTCAAATCACTATTGAATGGAAAGAACTCCTAAATTATTTATAGGCTTGCATAACTCTAGCTTTATCTAGCGAACTGTGTTCTAGAAGAAAACAAACAACTAAGGCCAACTTAGTATTTGGATTTTCCCCAAAAGGTAGGTAAAAAATATGCACGAGATTTTGACAGATTTTTTTTACGTGAACACGTCTTTAAAATTACTTCCATGTTGGCAATGAAAAAAAAACAAATGATAACAAAATCATACAATACTGTTTAGTGTTGTGTTGTAAGTTCAGTGACATATAAGTGACTAACACACGAGAAGAAGGGGAAAGCGCTGTAATTTTGAGGATACGTATTCACGTACAATACAGAGCAATATCCATAAAACAGCTACATCCAACTTTTCTAAGATTATTTTCAAGAGGGATTTTAAACTTAAGCTTTAGGCAGAAATATTTTTGTGACTTAGCAACACTGTATCAAATTTAGCATTTTCTTCAGCAAATCGATTCTAAATATAATATTCCTTTGTGTCAAGTTGTTTATACAATAATAGACAATACATTAGAATGATACTGGACTATTATGCGACCAGTTGTCGTCCTTGAAAGTGTGACGCTGGGATTATAATAGAGGCTAATTGCAGTTTCATATGACCGACCTCTCGCTCCATAAACTTAATGGTTTTGTGCTCAACTCGGTCTTTTTCTTATTATCTAATGGGTTGTATGTTGCCATAATAGTCTTAAATTTTCTCTAAAATCATGATAGGATCTACTTTTTGAGTTTTCTTGTTAAATAAATACATAAAGAAACACTAAATATGAAGTTTATTTTGAATATAATCTAGATTAAATTACAGTATTTCAAAATAGATATTAAATTACCTGTTTACTTAAATTAAACATAGGTACTTTACAATAATTCGTCGTCAAGTCAACGAAAGTATTCTTTATCTGTATCTAATTTAAATTTTTTATAAATTTTTATTATCTCTAATTTTTTTTTATCACAAAGCAAAAAAAATAAAATGCTTTGTTACATCTACACTATTATATAGAGGTAAAATTAAATTGTTTGTATTTTTGTATTTTTGTACTGCGCCAATATTAAAAAGTAGGTGAGAAGCAACTGCTACAATATTTCGCACGAACAGAGGCGGTTCAGTGTTGCCACATGCCACAGTTTTTTAATAATAAAATTGATCGTTCAGTTTGGTTCGCAACACTCAATGTAGGCAACATTGTCAATCAGGACGAATCAGACGAAATAGATTATAATTTAACTTTAAATACCCGAAGCGCAGCGCGGGCAGGTCCGCTAGTATTAAATAAACATTGATTTATTTTAGAGTATATAGTATAATAGATACACAATTGCTTATATTGTCATATTGAAGCTTGAGAACGTCCTCACTTCTGTCAATGGCGGTTACGTCATGCACCGTAATGTTGATGTTATGCTACTTGGAATTAACTGTATGCATTTTGTTTACGTGTGTCACTTAATAGTATTCCAAAGAGTTTTTTGTTGACGTTACGGCATTACAAAGTCACAACTTATTATTTATTGTGATTGATTCTAGAATTGCGGTTTTAGGCTACATTCCAACCAGAGAAGTGTGCGAAAAGAATCACGTCATTTGCCTAGCCTCGATCAGAGTGTGTAACAAATACATCTCTTGCTACATATCCTTGATCATCTCTGGTAAAAACGCAGCCTTCAAGGCCAGCTGAGATTAGCATGAACTCCTACTCCGATTCAATAAACGTCTTTATTTTGTCGCACCATTAATTTTGCTCATTTTATTTAAATGGCGACACGAATACATCTATCTACTAAGGGATGTGAATATAATCTTTTTATCTAATGTATGTCTTGTGATAAATAAGATTACAAACTATACGTGTACAACATTTTAGTCCGATCTATTAGGGCATGTGAGTAGTACTCGTCTATCCCATAGAAACTATAATTTTATTTTCCGGGATTAAAAGTTTCTTTTTATCTAAGTTAGCCTATAAGATGGTTGTATGCCAAATTTTATAGAAATTGGTCCAGCCGTTGTAGCGTTATGCGAGTACAAAGTTTTTATAAGTTGCATTTCTATTAATATGTATAGATTATTTTAGACTGTTGCATGGATAAGCTTTTTCATCGCACACAATTTAGGAAATCACTCCACTAGATACAGGATACACCTACACCTAAACACGAATATTGAATATATGATCGCAATCTATACTGCGAATGCATAGACAACAGTCAACATGCAAGCACAAATCAGCACCAAGTAGCAAACGCGACAATAAACAATAAATTGCAAATAACATTATGCCTTTGATTCATTGAAAGACCAACCTGATCCGGACAGGATTTCCTTCACATTGTCGATGGCGGACAAAACACAGCATTGTTACACGGTAGCAAGATGGCTTTCCACTATTTCGACAGCCTCGTGACTCACGACCTGAGTTAATCAGACGAGAAAGCTCAAATGCTTATTTGTCGAACATGAGCCCAAGGAAATTGTGAATTGGAATCATAATTGAAAATTGCTTATGCATTGGCAGATCTTCATAAATAATTGAATCTAAGTATAACTTGAAGGCAGTATTACTATTATAAGATTTACAACTCTAATCACTACTTTGGTAAATTAGATAAAAAGTTTTTAAGAGGTAGGTAGAACAAAATACTTTTAGAATGATTAGGTGTATTTAGCGTAGAGGATCAGTAAGTAGAGGGCATTATAAATTAAACCCATTATAAAAACAATGGCTGCATGACTTGTCTAGTTATTGTAAAACTAAATCAATGCAATATTTATTCAAATTGATCTAGTTTTAAATATTATACCAAAAAATATCCTCATCTATTATTTAGCTAGACTTGTTTCCATATCCATGTCTAACTAAAGTAATATAATTTAGTGTAAAAATAACATTTTAAATTCGTCACGCGCAGGCTATGGGTGAAGGTCGAGAAGGCAGGAAATGTTGGCGATGACGTCACTTCCCGGGCCGATGAACGAGTCACTCTATAAGGCATTTGTGTTAATTCCTTACATCAACGTCTGTAATAGCGGCGATAACTCTATCGATATCGGAATTGTTTTCACTTTAAACGTTCGGTTCACTTAAATTTTATTGTTCACACATTTTTAAGCCCTCGAAAATTGAACTGAGTTCATTGATAAAATGAGGATAAAAATTTATAGACATTCAAGAAACCCTAAAACAATAAAAGGCTTACAAATTTACCATCGAACCGTAGACCAACCAATCCTTTGGGTTTAAATAAAAGAAAAAGAACTATTCACATTGAACAAACCTGCATTCCATTTTGAATCCAAAGGTCCGGTCAGATTTATAATTCTTCGAAACACAAGGTCAAATCCTAATGCGTTTAATAAAAATTTTAATTTTGCATTTCAAAATTCACACCCATCTTTGTTTCTTCATCGATTCAATATTTATTATTATTTTTCGTTGTTTATTTGTTCATTCCAATTAAATTAAACAAGAGCTTTTGTTAACACGATTCTGATGAAAATTTCACTTACATCATATAAGTATTTTAATGTTTAGACTTCTAAGTTTTATCTTGATACCGATCTATTTTCATACAACAAAATATATGAGTTTAGTCGTTTATTTTATTAAAAAAAAATTATTCAATATGATCACAGTACGACTGCCAGATCACATCTACTATAATCAATTGTTTCAAAACTAATTTTTAACGTTCCTAGCTATTAAAAATAAAAATGCATTATTAACCCGAGTGTTTAGGCTTTATCAACAATCATAAACACGTAAATAGATCGAATGCAGTAAAACGGAGAACTGCTGCACCCGAGCGATTCTGTCCAATTTCACTGCATCGCGATCGATCTAATTCCATTGATATTGCTAGCAAGAATTCAAGTTTGAATATTCATTGCCAATAGGGCATCTACATTCTAGGCTATCTCGTATTTCACTCCTGTCGCTTGAACAACTTTATGGTTTAACAGAAGGCACAATTTTCGTAGTGAATAAAGATCTAGAAGGCAGATACACTAAGAATTCTACTCTGTTAAGATTGATGGCGAATTTAAATTTATTATTGATGCTGTTGAACAATTTTTACACATTATGTGTTAAGGATACTCTTAGGAAGGTAGATGAGGAAAACAGCTAGTAAAGTTTGATATATTTGTATTGATTGATATTTACATTGACTGAATTATTTAATTAAAATATATAATAAATAAAAATGTGTTTTGGCTCTTCGAAAGCTTATTGATGAAAGTAAAATTTGTCAGACAAAAAATCCATTTTCTAAGAATTTAAAGAAATTTTAAGAAAATTAAAAAAAAAACTACATTATTTCTCTTTTAAAAATTTTTACCCAATTAAATTAATATATAATTTCTACAATTCTGCTTGATAGGAAGTAATAGTTAAGATTACATGTGCAATTGTACATATCCGTCGTCAATGACTTTGAGTCAGCCTAAGTTACTTTCCAATTCACTATCTACTCGTAAAATCAAATCCCATAGTTAAATGTTAATAAACAAGAAATAATTTACCTACTCATAATCTCTACATCCAATCTCAACCCCGAGCCCAATACTCTAAAACTCAGAGACACAGTATCAAGAGTGCTCCAGATAAATGGATCACGTTACTTGATTAACCGGTTCGCATCCCTTCCCCTTATCACCCCTGGGAATATTTAAACGGGTCCTGAATATATCACATCGCCCTCGGAGCAAACGAGCGAACAACGTGTATACCTGCTTCGGATTAAAGATGGAAATTACTATATTCTTTATCGTCGGTCGGTGTGAAAAATTATGAATTTTAATTAAAGTGCCAACCGATGGTAAATTACAATTAACCAGAATAAATCTATTTCTAACTAAAATCTATAGGCTTCTAAAAGACAAGTTCATTTTAAAAGTAATGTTTTGATACTGGACAGTCGTAACAAGTTGATAATATACAACTGTCACGTGCAATTTAGAGCAACAATTTATAACAGACGTGTGATCTCAATAAAAATGGCAATCACGCGCGGCGCCACCATATTCAGTGCTAATGCGCTATTGAAAATCAGCATTCACAACACCGTCACACCGAGCAACTCCCATACATTTCCCACGGAAAGGTTTTTAACGCCGAAAGTGATATCATGTTCACCAAAAGATAACGTCATCGACCCAGTAAAAATGACTACATTTACCTTATTTATATTCCTATAGGATAATCTCCACATTTTTCATTTGCATACAGATCAAGGAGTGACACGCGCTCTCTTCGCCTTATTATTAAAAGAAAAACCTTACTTTATTACTCATGAATAACTAGGTAGATATTGAGTGTTTTTGTAAAGCAATGAATCCTGTTTCTGAATAAATATGTCCGCGCCAAGGTCTACAAACTCATTCACGAGATCGAGCGGCAAAAAACTAGAGCAATGAACTGAGAGTCACGTAGTCTCCTTATCGAGTCTCTAGGCACGTAAAAACATCTAAACTACCACTCATTGTCAATATAGGAGCATTTCAAACTGCTGGTAAAATCAATAAAAACATTATCCGATACACAACAACTCGGATGTAATAAACGTTCCAAATTGTTATCAATCTCCAGCAAATAGACGATACAGTTCAACGAGCCGAACAATATTGCAACCACTATTATCCTTGTTTCCTATTATTGATGCATTGCTGTGCCTGCAGAGTAGTTCACCGTTCTTAAATTTAAATAAAAGTAAATTAATTTTTACTACTCATAATTAAATCAAATACTAATTAATTCTATCACGCATCTGGTATCTAATTATTTAATAAAACAACCAAGCTTAGCGGTTAGTGTATAGCAATTTTTTATCGGTATGCAGGATCGATAATGAAATAAGTCGACAACCTCGGCCTGAGTAATGGTCGAGGGAATAAGCAGTTGTGTTGAACACACGGTAAAGTGCAAGGCTACGAAGTGCATCGCCGATAAACCGGAGATGAAAGCGACTGTTTATTTGATTTTGTGCCGCTACGTGCAAGCATATTAACTAAGCGTCGACCATTGAACTTTGAAGAATACCATCAACTTTTCACTGTGAAATTCCTGATGGATTATCTTTTAACAGCAATATTTGAGGCATAAATAAAATGTACATATCTACACTAACTACTACTACCACTACTTATCAATTATCTACTAATAAATAGAAGATACTAGTGCAACCTGAATGACATTGAAAAACCTGCTTCTGAATAGGACATATTCCCATGAGCTGACGGCGTGTTAGAGTGAATCTTCATTCGAGCATGTTATTAAAACAAATAGATGTTCTGCGTTGTGCGCCATGTCACTCGCAATCATTAAACAATAAATCTTGCGAGTGTCGTTCTAATACCCGACCTCCCATCGCGTTTCACTGTAGAAATTGTTGGAAGCTAATCTCAGGTAATCTGTACATATGCAATCAAATGCAGCTACAACCAATGATATTGCATTTCCATCTCGTTTCCTATTTCTGTGGTCAACAACAAGACAACCTTGGGCCGGTTATGACGGACGTAATTTACATACATATGTCTTATCTTACTTCAAATATTATATGTCAAAGGGAGACGCAATAACCTATGGCTTATTCTTTAGTGATTTGGACTATTATGGAAGACACAATTCCTAATTCTTTTGGCTCGTGACCCAGTTGAAGGTTTCATAACACGTCTCAGCTCAGCTCCTCGAACATTGTCGGATTACGTTTATAGACCATTTGTACGGGATCTGCTACGCTTAATGATTTCGGTCGCTCCCCAATTTGGCTATGTTATCTAGTAAGTAAGCAAAAGATGTAACTTTTTGGTCAATAAAACTTTTTATTATTATTATTATTATATGACAGCTTACGATGCATTAGCCTCAGGTATGATGTCATCGGCGATTACGTAGATCATGGCGCCAGCTGCAAAAGCCAACGCATAAGGTAGCACAGGTTTAGCAGCTCCCACAGCTACTGCACCCAGCACTCCGAACACGGGCTCTACCATGCCTGATAGTTGACCGTACCTTAAACAAAAAAATGGGTCAGTTTCTCGTAATTATAACCTATCCGATGCTGCGATGTCTGCAGTTCTATACCATTATTACCCTTGGATCTTCAATGCTAAAAAACATATTAAGTAGTGAGTTTACTTTTATTCCGTATGTGATCTTTATACGGTATTGTTTATATTCAAAAACTTAAACCACACTTTATTTCCATCTTAAACCTCTATACTAAACCCGAACTGAATGTATACCAAATCTGTTCGTTTCAAACTATATTTGTGTCAAACCTTCGAAACTTTATAGTTTATGATAGTAGTAGGTAACACTGAATTTATATTTATACTAATATTATAAATGTAACTCTGTCTGTCAGTTACTTAATCATGCTTAAATCGCTGAACCGATTTTGATTAAATTTGGTACACGGATAGATTATAGCTCAGGAAAGGATACGTTTTATCACAACATAGTGTTACCAAATTAAGTAATAATTCAAATATAGCAGTTATTTTCCTACGACATCGATATTGATATTTTCTTTGGCTGATAGAATGCTACACTATTTCTGAGTGACGTAGGTTATGGATTGTACAATGTTGCCTACATGGATTATAATTTTACATTTTACGCTAGTATTTCCATAAAGACGGAATATTTCTATATTAAATCAAACAGCCTAACCATTGAGGTACTACTGCTTAAAAGTTTCTTAATTCGGAGTCCTTTAATAACAAAATAAATAATGTAGGAACATAATTTTTTAAAACTGGACTAGAGTTCTTTTTAGAAGTGGTTTCAGTCGCTCACGCCACATGACACCAGTAGACAGATATAAAAGAGGTTGACGACCTTGAAGATATAAAGAAGGGGAGAAAAAAAAGAATAATCTCTTACTGGAGAGCAAGAAGCGGACGTCGGGCTTACATGGATCGCGACAGTTAGAAGTCGATTAATATCTCGTCCTATGTGTATCCAATTTTTACTATAGTTAGTTTTTACACTTCATCAAAATAAAATAAAAAACTACTTATAACTTATATCAAATAGCAAACGTACAGTAGGCCACATAATTTCCTTACTACTCTTAGGTTCATTGTCAACTGCAAAATTAAGAACAATATCCCCCCCCATCTATGCTTACGTAAACATTGATGTATGTGTTTTTTTAAGAACCCATTTTGTGCAGGGATTATCACGTCCTTATGTGCGTGTTTACCTATTATCGCTGACGTAAATACCATGCAGATCCCCCCACCCTTCATGTCAACAAAAGCAAGCAAAGCAAAGACTTCCCCCGCCCCCCAAAATGCTAACGTAATACATGAACGGTCCCTTATAGGTATAGGTAGGTAGGATAATAATAATTTAATGGATTTTTTTAAAAGTCTACTTTGGCTATGAGTCATTTTTGTAATGGTAATATTCGTCTATCTGTTTATTGCATACCTCCCCAATAACTTTACCGATTTTGATGCAGTGAGAAGTGAGTCTGTCTGTGACATCCTAGCTCCCCAGAATTAGGGATGGAAATTAGGAAAGAATTAACGTAAACAACAAACTACTTTTGATCTCTATTCGTAAATGATGTCATATTTTATCATATTTACGAAACAGAAATAAGTTTCGACTTCTAAAGATCTTTACTTTTTAGTGCATTTTCTACAGTTAGGAAGATGGTAAAATTTTTAGTTAAAAATGTTTTATTTATATTCTTTAGAATGAACCAAATGTTGAAACTAGTCAACATTTGGTTCAATATAAATGTCAGAATGTAAATCTTGTTAAGCTTTTGATATTACAGGTATTGGAAAGTGCATTATGTTGTTAATTTTCACGTGTGTTGTGCTGCACGGGTCGGGTTAGTGCGAGTAGTGCGGGTGGTGCGGGGTGTAGCGGCATGCGGTGCGGTGGCGAAAGAGGCCGCTAACGAATTGTTTTGGTGAAAGTGCGGGCCGGTGCCGCGACCACATTCCTACGAACTGGTCGACGAGCTGGCGTTGTGGGAAACGCCACCATCACCGTGCCACACCAATACATATTTGACTACTACTGACAGCTCATCATCAATGAATTGTTAATACCTATGAAGTATGAACATTCTTTCTTCTGTAGGATTCGTTGTTAGGTGTACATTAGGCTAACGGCCTCGGCAACTCGCTCAATAACTTTTATTAAGTGTTACTCAATAAAATTTGGCAAATGACAGTATTTATTTAATGTAGTAACTTGTTTGGAGGTGAGTGGAGAGTGGTGAGCAGCGAGCGCGAGTGCGAGGCGAATGCGCGACGTGATGTTATGTTATCGCATGCATTATTCAGCGGGTGGCGAAAGCGGCAATTTGCGACAATATCCACTGATTCGCAGAAAAGTCCAACTGTTGACTCGCCGACAACCCATTAAACAGGATGTTCACCACTCAATAACTATGTTGAATTTAAATATAAACGTTTTGCTTCTTATCTAAGTATTCATGATATTATTCCCAAACTGCTTTGTTTGATAAAATTGATTTGAAAAACTTTTAGGTTTGTGTCAGATTATTTAAAATGTTTCATATCTTTTTTCATAATAAATTAAACATTACTAATCTATACTAATATTATAAAAGTGAGAGTAACTCTGTCTGGCTGTCTGTTACTCAATCACGCTCAAATCGCTGAACCGATTTTGATGAAAATCGGTATAGAGATAGATTAGTGGTCGAGAAAGGGACATAGGCTATGTTTTATTACGATATGGTGTTGCCATATTAAATAATAATTACAATATCGAGGTTCAGTTTCTAATGCACTGATTTTGAAAATTTT
Organism: Neptis clinioides; assembly: GCA_027564055.1. Taxonomy (NCBI): domain Eukaryota; kingdom Metazoa; phylum Arthropoda; class Insecta; order Lepidoptera; family Nymphalidae; genus Neptis; species Neptis clinioides. The sequence continues at coordinate 1,976,741 of JAOPUB010000012.1, forward strand.
TTTACTGATAGAAAGCTATATTATTTCTGAGTGACATGGGTGATATAGTGTTGCCGTTGTCGTTGGTTCGGTTAATTTTTTTGTTTAGTTCGGTTCGGTTTAGTTTGCTTTGGTTCGGGTTCAGCTTCGGGTGACTCAGCTATTTAAAAAAATATTTTAGCACTAGAAAGCCACATTATTTGTGGCTGTGTCTGTGGGAGTGTCCTAGGCTTAATGATCTGAAAAAATCCGAAAAATGAAAATTCTTTATTATGGTAGTTGGATCAACAAAATTATTATTGATCGAAGTAAATACGGTTAAACGATATATTAAAGAAATATGTAACGCGATATTACAGTGTAGATAGTTCAATCCACGATTTTTGTGACTTACATTATCTACAACTTTGTACATCTATTGCTGGGACTTAACTCTTAATTATTTTGGTACATTTATTCATAGTTTAATTTGTTTAATTATTCACTCTCTTGCTATCCACCGCTTATATCTACCCACCTAAATACCCATGCACATTTGCAATCCATGAAACCTATTCGCTCCCTTAACTTACCTCTTTGCAAAGTTCCATGCCTGTGTTCCAATCCCCCGTTTCTGGTATCATCATCAACTAATAGTAAATAAAGTCGGAAGGTCTTGCTTAGACCTTCCGACTTTATTTACTGATTTTATTTACTGATGATTCTGATAGCATCCACAAAATAAGTATATATTTAACCATAATATTGTCGTCTTCACCAAATGATACATTTTGACTGCAAATGCTTAAACCCAATCTATAATCATATCATATAGAAAAATAAATCACCAATTCGGTTCATAAATGACGGATTTCTAAAGTAACAAGCATTAGAATTAGAAACGAATTGATAACCTCTTTTTTTGGAAGTTGGTTGAAAAAGAAATATGCACGGTTTCGTAAGTGGACAATGGGTGAATTAGTGAACTACCGAGCGAGTTAATGTACATAATTGAGAGAGTGAATTAGTCGGAGAGTGAATAAATGTATGAATTAATTAGACCGACTCATATAGACCGATTTCCCTCCCGCCAAAGATATTTGAAAAACTACCCCTGAAAAGGTTAAAATTGATAATAGACGATAGAAATTTTATTACTAATCATTACTTTAGCTTTAGGGAAAAACATTCCACTACCGACCAGGTTCATAGAATCAGTACATTGATAGAAAATGCATTAAAAAAAAGTCTACAGTTGTGTATTTTTTGACGTAGCTCAAGCATTTGACAAAATTTGGTATGAGGGTTTAAACTGTAAATCTAAGCTCATACTCCCAAAGCACTTAGTATTTCTTATCTATCAGATAGAGTATTGAGATGATAAAAGCTGGCGTACCGCAAGGAAGCTTGGTCCGGTCCTTTACTTGCTGTATACTAGAGATACCCCAGAACTGAACACTGGCACCATGTGGTAGAATTACGCTATCAAAAATTGTGATTTTTGGTAAATAATCTCCTGTCTGTCACAACAAGATATTACTTTATAAGCAAGTCCAATTGTGTCTGTGTGTACTTATGGTATACAAATATGCGAGTGTAGTGTGTACCAGTCAAAGTAACATAGAAATCATACAACGGCTCCAGAACAAAGTACTTCAGATAATTTTTAACTCTCCCTGGTACGTAAGAAAGAATAATCTACACCGGGATCTTAATATTGACGTTATAACTAACGTCATCAAAAAATTCACTGAAGCAAATGTACGAAGGCTTCACCGTCATATAAACATCGAGGCTGCCAAGGAAAAAACCCATCGAGTTAGTGTATTGACTTAAGAATAAAAACTCGTGAAGTAATAAAATAAAAGTAGTCCTTTATTTAGGCTTGATTGAAATTAGATTATTATAAGGTATCATATATTTGATGCTTAGTAATAAATATAAACATTTTCAACAAAAAATTGAACCAAGTCGGTTAAATTTTTGTATTTTCTAAATCTTAAAATGCACAAAAAAATAAACACGCTAAAATAATTTAGAACGCTTCACTATCTTTACTATAATATGGCTATCTGTGGTCTTACTGGTCACTTCCACTTCACCAAATGATAAATTCTGAATGCAAATGCCTGAAACCCTTTTGAAAATATCGAAAACACTTTCATATAACTTTTGGGGAGTTCTCTCGATTCCTCCAGGATTCCATCATCAGAAATGAGTTTTGAAAAAAAATGGAACCAATCTGTAACCATTTCCTATCAAATGCATAAAGAAATTTTTAATTCTGTCTATAATTGACGAAGTTCTGAAGTAACCTGTCGATCATTAATAGTCTAATACATTAAAATCTCATAACTTTTTCAAGCGAAAAAGAATGATTGCTTTATAAACAGTTTTTCTAGACATTAGGTTTGTAATGTAATAAAACAGTTGTGTTATCTGTACGATTTGTTTATGAGTAAAGCTATAAGAAAATATTAAAAGTATACAAAGTAGTGTTTTATATTTATTTCATTTGACTTTCGGTCTTACATTCGTTGATTCAGCCTGTGAACATCCACTGATGGACATAGGCTTCTTGCAAGCATTGCCAACCACATCGATCATAAACCCTCTGGATCCTATGACTACCCGCGACTCGCTTAAGTTCATCGGTCTATCTAGTGGGCCCTTGCCGGTGCGCCAATCCAATACGTTTTTCCCCTAACGTCCATTGGCACATCGCGCTATGTGACCCACCCATTGCCATGCTACCTTCTCTGAGCTATGTCAGTAACCTTGGTTCTTCTGCGTATCTCCTCATTTTGGTCTCACGTAAAGATACTTTAAGCATAGCCCTCTCCATCGCCCGATGAGTGACTCTGAGCCTTCTTTCACCAAAGCGAGCGACCAAGTTTCGGAGCCATAAATAGCCATTATTGGCTTACATTCAGTACTAACATTTTGTATAAATAATATAATATTTTGATAGCACATCGCTGAATTCACTGAACAAATTTGACTTTTAAGGCGTAAATATAGATTGGTTTGGTGCAGAATTATCAAAAAAGTTACCGTCAGTTAATAATTTTAAATAAAGTACTAAGTTATTAACACCACTACATTGATCGTTTGCACGCGGTTCGCATAATATAATAGTATATTTTAAACCGAGTACAAAAAATGCTTTTTCTTTTCAATCGAAAGTATGCATACGAATTTTGTTCTCGGTACAAACTTCTGAACGGAACGATATTCTGTTTACCTGAAATTTCAATACATAAAACATATAAAATGCATCGTTTTGAATGACACGATTTATAGATCTACGCACATCCTAAACCGCTGATCATAGAAACTTGGAGGTTTTTCTTTATATGACGTATGGATCCGAGGATTAGAAGATAAGAAAGAATTTACAAAAATTCTACCCCTTGAGGGGTGAAAAAGGATTATTTAAATATTTGGCTTTCTTTAACAGAATTGATGGAAGATGTGTTTAGTATTCTATTGAATTTCCCTTTTTTGAAATTAGCTTTCAAATTATATCAATACTCTTCAGTGCTTTTGATTTAACTTACATATTTTTTTGACACGTCATATCTATGAAAACTTAATTCGTTTTTCATAAAAGTTGAACAAAAAATAGTAGTTTTGTAGATTATAAAATAATTTAAGTCGTTAGGTGATGTTTAATGGTACAGGACAACAGAAGAGTGAGCGAATCAGCGAGATGGTGGTGTCCACTGCCAATCGGTGACATTTTATGGGTGACTGAGTGATTTCCCGATTTGAACACTCCTCAGCGAAGCGAGAGCGGGTTGGCTATTCAATAAAAAACAAAGTAAGACAATACTAACTCAAATCTTCATACAAAATCACTTAATAACCGAAATGTGATAATAAGCATGTAGTAGAACTTTTCACTTAAGATAAAGTAAAATAGTAGGTACTTTATGTGTCCAGTCGACCTTTAACTTTCATTTCGAGACTATGAAAAACTATTTTTTATTACTTTGAAGTAAATCATATATTATTATATAAGAAAATATATACAATTTATAATTTTGAGTAGTAAATATCGTATTTCAGTTCAACATTGCAACGGATAGATAAGACGTGACTAGTTAGTTTCAAACAGCGTGCAAATTAGAAGTATAAGGTTAGTCTTATATAAAGAACAAAGAGAAACCAAATTTGATAAATCTTTCCTTGTTGTGTTAGTTATTGTCAGGATAAGGTTTGTGTGAGTGAGACAGAAGAGAGCAAGTCACACAAGTGACACACGGCGAAGCGAGGGCCAGCTAGTATATAAAGAACAAAGAGAAACCAAATTAGATAAATATTTCCTTGTTGTGTTAGTTATTGTCAGGATAAGGTTTTTGTGAGTGAGACAGAAGAGAGAGCAAGTCACACAACTGACACACGGCGAAGCGAGGGCCAGCTAGGCCCAAGCTTCAGTTCTTTTATACTCTTTACTTTCTACAGACTTCCTCTAACTGATTCCTTTGAAACGGTTAAACTAATCTGCTTTGGAAATAGAGGAGATAAATAAGATTTAATTCGGTTTCTATTTACAACTATCAGTTATAGATAGATAGATAGATACAAGAGTTAAATACAAATCTATACTAATATATAGAGCTGAAGAGTTTGTTTGTTTGAAAGGGCTAATCTGAATAACTACTAAATAAAATTAAAAAATCGTTTTGTGTTAGATAGTCAATTAATGGAAGAAGGCTATAGACTATAAAACATCAAGCTAAGGCTCATAGGAATGGAGTATCACGCAAATGAAGTCGCGCGGGTCGGCGAGTGTATATTAATCTTATAAAGCCGAAGAGTTTGTTTGAACACGCTAATCTCAGGAACGACTGGATTGAATTGAAGAAATCGTTTTTATGTTGGATAGTCCATTTAATGAAAAAGGCTATAAAACATTACGCTATGACCCATAGGAGCGGAGCATCACTCGAATGAAGTCGCATCGGTCGGCTAGTCTATATTAATTTTATAAAGTTTGTTTGAACGCGCATATCTCAGGAGCTACTGGATCGAAATGAAAAAATGTTTTTTGTATTGGATAGTCCATTTATCGAGGAAGGCTTCAAGCTATATACCATCACGCGGCGATCCATAGATTAAAAAAACGCGCGTAACGAATGTCAACAGCATTCAATTTAAAACAAAAAATCTGTGGTAATCTGTGACACCACATCCATAACCGCGCTAACAAATGTCAACATGATTCAATTTAAAACAAA
>JAOPUB010000012.1:2030971-2041421 GCA_027564055.1 Neptis clinioides
ATTTATTAATGTTAAATTCTTATGCATTTTGTTTGTATACAGCATATCATTCCACTACGAGTTCTCGAAAGAGCTGGATTATATTTGTACGACGCCTGAAGATAGTGGAATGCATCTATGTGGAGACTTTCCACCTTACCGATACGGGCCATTGGTCTGCAATGAGAGCGCAAAACCATTTTCATATAACCACCCGACTAATGCATCATGTGTCAATTGGAACCAGTATTACACAAATTGCTCTCAGCGGGGCCCAAATCCATTTCAAGGCACGATATCCTTCGACAATATCGGCCTGGCGTGGGTTGCCATATTTCTAGTGAGTATAACGATTACATACGAGTAGGTACAGCACTCGCTTCAATCGGTTTAGAAAATAATTTTTTGGTTAAAAGGTTTTTTTACTTCCCAAATCATATTTAATAGAAATCTAATCTATAACGAAATCGAGCTAGCGGTTTTCGAAAAATCAACAAAAATTTTGTTTGCGCTCCAAAAAAAAGTATAATATTTTTATATTGAATGCTCTTACGATCGAAATTAATATTCAATCTCAATCCAAAATCGATACATTAAATACAAGATCTATTATATAAAATTCAAATCTCATAATTAAAAATAATTACTGGTCTGTAATCTCGCAAAAACTTGAGAACGGCTGGATCGATAGAAAATCATCATAATACCTAAAATTTATTGAATCCGTAACAGTTTATCAATCATCGCTTCTCCTATTTTAGGTAATATCCTTAGAAGGTTGGACTGACATCATGTATTATGTACAAGATGCACACAGTTTTTGGGACTGGATATACTTTGTACTGCTCATAGTGGTAAATATCTCAAAAAAGATTTAACCTTTTACAATCATGAAAATTTTTATTATGTAAAGCTGCTGCGGGATATTAATTATTTTGACAATTTTGTTTGTAAAAGCTAACAACGACATTGTTTCTAGATTGGATCGTTTTTCATGATCAATCTGTGCTTAGTCGTAATAGCGACTCAATTCAGTGAAACAAAGAAGCGTGAAATGGAAAGAATGCGGGCTGAAAGGGCTCGTTTCACATCATCTTCAACTTTGGCCTCGTCTACTAACAATAGTGAACCGGCGACTTGCTACGCTGAAATAGTCAAGTATGTCGCGCATTTGTGGAGACGATTTAAACGAAGAATGGCGAAAAAAATCAGGTAAAAAAGATGTTCGCTTCAATCTAAAAACCACACAATGTAAAAATTTAAATTAGGGATTCTTAATATTCGTTTCTCAGACTGATTTTGGGGATAAATCGAATCAAAATCGATCCCTGTTATTTAACACAAGTTCATATTTGAAACTTTCGAGATAATGTACAATTAATAGGAAAAAAAATAATAGAGATGGGAATCTTTAGTAGTTTGACTAAAGTGTAGAGGGTATCTCTTCGTAAATTGTTTGGGAATCCCTTTTTTAAGCTTTTATCTGAAACAATCTTATCGTATTTTCTTGTACATTTTATACTGATTGTCAAGATGTTCTCTTTTTATTTAATTCACTTGTAGAGTCTACAAGTACCAACGAGCTCAACTTCAATGGCGAACAAGTCGAGAAACGCTACAATTACCTGCAAATCGTCCAAAACAACATCATCCGTGTTGTCCTCGAGTACATCCACAGGTACCGTTTTAACGTGAAATTCTAAACGAGATTCTATTTATTGGAAGTTTAGTCTTTGTTGTCTAGAATTTTAAAAAATCTGCTCGAAATTTTAGGGTAATGGCAAAAGTATCGAAGAAGTAGGAGATGAACCTCTAAGCAGACCAAGTTTATTACGAGTACCTTCACTTTCTGCTGCTGATCTAGAGGTAAAACAAGTGGTTAATACATAAATATACATATATTTTAATTCAAATCATTTCAAATACTACAATCAACCTGATATTAACTAGTTAACTATAAACAATAACCATTAAAATAACTATCGTTTCATGTGAAATGTATTTGATCAGAATCCAACTGTAATGGAATATCAATATATAAATTAATCTTCAACATAATATCGTACATTAAATTAATAACTTCTGAAAATCATTCAGTTATAATAAATCTCGCGTCGCTATCAATTTGTACATACAAACATGATAATATTACATTCGTGTTGTTGCCGATTATGTTACAAATAACTATAAAACTAAAAGATTTGTTAAATTATTGAAATACACTGTGACTTTTACATAGTCTACTATATACGTTAATAATTAAGTACTTTATTGATATTTTTGGGACTTTTATTAATGGAACTGAACCTTCTAAACTCGTATTGGAGGGATTATTCTTAAATCCGGGTTTATTATGCTTAGTTTTTAATACATTATGCGTATCTTATTCTACAGTTTTGTCTTCTTAGTCTAAGCGACATTGAATGTAATAAAAAGTATTATAACATCTAATGCGGTACCATATAATACTTGAGCTATCACGTCTCGTATTATCTTAAGACAATAATAGGTCCATTTAAACTAAACACTATCGGGTTTAGTATTTCTATTATGCCACCTTAATCGAATTCGTACCCATTTACGTTCTACATGTATACATAAAAGAACATCCAACTAAATTGAGTTTACGTCGTATCAAAGGCGCTTGGAATTGAAATTCAATTGGGCTGAAGAGATAAAAGATTTATCGATTTTGGTTTACCTGTAACTAATTTCCTGTAATCTACTTCGTTTGCTTGATCCCTGTTTGAGAATTATCCTGTGTTAATTTGTTATTATTTTTGTCACTTTTATGTCAATACCAAGACTTGACTTAAGTTCTTTGATTTCAGATGGATTTGATTCACATAAATTCTTTATTTTTTTATGCTTCCTCTTATAGTGGTACTATAGAAATAACCTTTATCTTATAATTAGTTAAAAATATTTTTCAAGATTATCCACACTATTTGATAAGCTTACAAAATTATATTAAATACATGTATAATTTCTTTTTTCTTAGAACGCATCAAATTTATCTCTCCTATCACCTCCATCCCTCGCCAGAAGAAGATCTTCAGTGATGTTTAGTGATACAGTTCTACTCCATGTTCCAAATGCTCAACATTTAGCACATCCGCACAACGTTTGTTCATCAGAAAAAATGACGCAAACTGGTAAGATCTACTTTAGAATCCGACCTTACTAATATATTTATTGAATACGTAATTTGTGTAAAACTTTACAGCACCATTATTAATAATGTCCCATAATATCACATTTTATTAAAATTCTACTAACACATCTCTTTTGCTGTTTGTGGTTTCAAATTCTCTTTGCTAACTATTTCTTAAAGTAGATTCGTCGTATTTTAATACATTGAAAAAATATTTATAGATTCATTGTGTCAACGTGAGTGGCTTATTAGCCAAAGTGGTAAGTCTAGAGTCGTAGATCTAGACTGTTAGAGGGGCATGCACAAATAAAAATAGTCTAAACTTCACTTTTTTCTTACTTCTAACTAGAAAGATTCAGAAATCTAATCTATTTAGACGATAAAAGAAAAATAAACGAAAATTATTATATATTTTAAAAGTTAGTAAAGTAAGTTGTCAATAGTAAATATCTTAAATTACATATATTCTTCTATATTTAAAATAGAAGATACAATTAGTATATTGAACAGCCTTAAATGTGTTTCTTGTTGTTTCTTTATTTCTTCCTGCATTACTTCTCTTCAGTCACATTATAGCATAATTAAAAGTAATCATAAAACACAGATAATACTTGTTAATTCAAATACGGTCATGAAACTTCTTTTAATAATGCTAAGAAAAACTATTTTAGAAGGTCAACTATCTTTTACTTCACTCACTGAAACTATTGCTGGCAAATCTATATTATATTTTATAAAATATTAATAAAAAAATAATAAAAAACTGAGGGTGTAAATCATCAGAGATTGCTTATTGTAAAAGATTCGTTAGTAAACTGAATGAAAAATGGTTGATCGTATTTAAGGTCTTAGGTCAAATAAGGTAAGAATGAAATACTACTTTGATTATCACACATAATAAATGCTAATATGCAAGATGTTTGAACCAATCCGCATTACTAAGAACAAATCCGCACTAGTTATATTATTTTGGGGCGTAGAATTCGACCTACCAGCAGGAGAGTCAATGGAAGAAAGAACTGGAGGAACAATGTCTTGCCAAGAACTGTTAGCTTTATCTGGAGCTTTATCAGCTGCATTACCAACGGGACAAGTCGCTTTGGATTCTTTTTTTGAAGAACTTACGAAAGGAATTAGCAAACGAGCAGGGGAAGATAAAATGGAAACTAAGGTAGTAAAAATACTAATGATTCAATTTTGTAGATACTAGATACTTTCCAAAGTTATAATAAAAATTAAAAATGATTATTACAGATTGTAGAAATAGATGACTTTTCGTGTTGTGCTGAATTAATAGCAGCGGAAGCAGCGGCAGCTGAAAAGAAAAAAAGTAGATTTTCATGCGCCTGCTTATCATTTTGGCGACACATTTCGAAATTATTCTCATTATTACGAAAAAATATAAAAATTATCGTTAACCACAAGTACTTTCAACAAGGTACGAATGTAACTATACTATCAATTGCTGTGGATTTAAAATAATATACTACTTTAACGATTTATTGAATTGTAGGTATTTTGCTGGCTATTTTAATAAACACATTGTCGATGGGAATTGAATATCACAATCAGCCCGAAGAATTAACGGTGATCGTAGAAATTAGTAACGTCGTATTTTCCGCAATATTTGCAGTCGAAATGATTCTGAAAGTCATTGCTGAAGGACCTTTTAGATATATTTCTAATGGATTTAACGTGTTTGATGGTGTTATTGTCATTTTAAGGTAAATTAATTATATGCGAGGATCAGCTGCTATTGCGCGACAAAAAGATTTTTTTTAGAAATAGTATTATCCATACTTTTTAAGTGAAATCTATAGATTTCTTACTAAATTATTGAACAAACATAAAGTATATTGACTAGACACAATATTTGTTTTTAAAACATTCAGATAAAATCGCATCCGAGCGTCGTTATTAATGAAATTATGTCTACATTTGCCTTATAAAGACTGTTTACTTTTACACAGCGCATTTGAATTAGCTCAAAGCTTTGGAAACGAGCATGACTTAGCTGGAAGTTCTGGACTATCAGTACTACGTACCTTTCGACTTTTACGCATACTGAAGTTGGTCCGATTTATGCCCAACTTAAGAAGACAACTGTTCGTAATGTTACGAACTATGGATAACGTCGCTATTTTCTTTTCCCTTCTTGTACTCTTTATTTTTATATTCAGGTAATTATACACTTTATGTCACATAAATATTTTAAGTTCTATAAATTGATGATATGGTTTTTATTATTAAGGAAATTGTGGGTTTAAATTTTTATTAAGTTTGTGGTAGGGTTTAAAACAATAAATAAAATATTAAATTAAACTGCATGAAGTTAAACTCTTAAAGGAAAGTACTAACAAACCTATTATTTCAATAAAACTATTATTTATTCTTCTAACTATTGAGTTATTTAATGTTTATTTTGGTTCATTATTTTTAAAATATGTACAAACTTGGCAACTAATTGCGAATATCTTTAACGTCTTTATTTTCAGACAAATCTTACTTTATTTTATCTTCAAAATAATTACCTAGGTTTCTTTCTTATTTTTCGCTGACAACCGATAATTTAAAACTTTGTAGATACTTCTGTTAAATATGTATCGCCCCACTATCGTAACTTCAAAATACCTATTTCTAGTAGTCACTGTAGATCAAGTAGTCAAAATTAAAAGCAATCTTTTGATTGCTCTGTTTCATTTTCTTTCGTAGACAGTGAAGATTTATACGACACCTCATAAAATGTAAACTAGTTTCTACTTAACTGTCACACCTTAACCTGTGCACTATTTAACTGTGAGTGATTTCTCCTGTTTTATTTTCGCCTTATCTTATCTTTTCCCTTATATTTTAGTCATATCTTCTGACATTTAACATACAACACTATCCACACTCTTACAACTTTTCTATGATCTTATTTGTAGACTTTCACGCTTGCTTTTTGTCACGGTTAATTTACACCTGCACTGTCACTATTCATCTAGATTTAACTTACACTTATATAATGTTATAAAATATTTGATATCTATCGAAAGGATTATAGAATTCGTTATATCTAATTGTATATTGCGTGATAACGTTCAGCATCCTCGGTATGAATCTCTTCGGGTGCAAATTCTGCAACAAAGATGAAGAGGGAGATCTAGAGTGCGACAGAAAAAACTTTGATACGCTATTGTGGGCCTTTGTCACGGTGTTTCAGGTATTGAACATTTATTAAAGTACTTAACAGACAATCAGAACAGACAAAACCTGCATTACTAAACGCTTACCGGTCGGTTGTAAACACTCAACAGAATGACTATTTAACAGAAGATTGTTATGACGGCTTATCGACTAACCACGCGAGTACACAAACGTCTGCTCACTGTGCTGCAAAGCTTTCAAATTACGCTTACCTGAATATACAAATATTTGCTATAGAATTGAAAAGTTTGCAGTTCAGTGCCAAACGCGTAACCGCTACCCTAGTACCCGCGTACCCCAATTCTTGTAAAACTTGCTCACTTAAAATAAAATTAATTTGGTAATCTTTATGCATACTCAAAATATAAGTAAGACCTATTTTCAATACAAAGTAAAATTCTATCAACCATGAATTCTGTAACCAGATATTTAAACTAAAACTCTAATTTTACCCTTAAGGTCCCCAAAAAAATTAAAATAAATTGACCTAGTCGGAATGACACAGCGGAAGCCAATAAGAGACATTATTCGTGTAATGCTCCACGCCAATAAGAGACCTCATTCGCGTGATGCTCCAGTCCTATGGGTCGTAACGTGATGTTATATAGCCTAAAGCCTTCTTCAATAAATGGACTATCCAACACAAAAATATTTTTTTAATTCAAACCATTTGTTCCTGAGATAAGCGCGTTCAAACAAACAAACTCTTCAGCTTTATTATATGAGTATAGATTTTGCAGGAAAACCGAAATTCCGAACCAGGAGCGAGGGTTGACACCCATGAGCAGGCTTGAGGACGTCCTTGACATGATCAAGATACTTACCATCCACTGCTTGACCATGATACCCAAGAATCCTTGCCTACTTCCCAATATAAAAAATATCATTAGTAAGGATAATCGATACAGTTTATAAAGAGAATACACCTTATGAGACGCTATTTGAAAGTCAATGAAAAAAATTGATTGAAGTAATATCCTCCAAATTCTGCTGATGGTCTGATCATAAAGAACAACTAAGGTATTCGCGTAAAAACTTTGCAACCTAATTTAGGTACCCTCATGATCATTACATTATCCGAATCGGTTTGTGGGAAATAAAACTTTATGGAAACAAAAGTTAGTTTATTGTCTTGTATCAAATGAAATTTTTTATGATCCTCTTTGAAATCTCTGCGTGTTTATTTGAAACTTACGAATAAAGGAAAAGTATATTGCCCTGTGTGTCTGTGGAGCAAAAACCCACTTTGCCAAAAAAAAAACATACCTCAAGGAGGCTATTTTACATGTACAAGGAATCAACGTAATTTTATTCCATAAACTTCCAATATCTAAGTGACAAGAGAACTAAATGTTAATTTACACTGAATTTCTAATGGGTTGATGGCAGGATCTAAAGACCTCAGACCAGCATGACAAAACCAAAGACCGTTGCTTTTTCTTCAATTCTTTTAATTTAACTTTTTAAAGGTCTTTTTTACATGGTATCATTGTTCACGCATGATTCTGATATATCCAGTGATTTATTTTTAATCGGTTTCAGAAGATTACTTTATAGACACAAATGAAGGTCATAAAATACTGCAACTCACCAATTAATTTGAATGGATGCCATTTGCTTAGTTTCGCTATTCAGTATCATCTGCACAAAGATTGAATTTCCGCGTAAATATACTAAACAAACAAACCATTGGGCAGTAAAAAAAACGCTCGAACATGATATCTTAACTATAAACCAAAATTTAAATTGAACACCAGTGAACGGTATAAAATTTACAAGAAAAAGTAGTAAGATTTCGGTTCAATGTTTTGTTAACAAATGACACTCGTACGAACCGTTATTTCCCCGAAAGGCGACAAAAACAAAATAAGCAAAGAGTTTCATTCATAAAGACACATGCTGCAAGCTCTCAGGCCTTCAATCATCGGTGTCAAGCGCTCGGTGGTCTGAGAAGAAAAAAAGCAATAAATCTCTTCCCTCATCAAGATGAAAAACCAGCCACTCAGCGCTTTGGACGTTAATAAAAATATAACCTACTAATTCCATCAAAACACAACAAACCGAACATTTTACTTGTTTGTCGTCCAATGCTTGCTGGGTATCAATTAATTTGAGAGTGAAGCGAAGAATAAAAGAAATGTATCCGGAAATAATGGTACAGGCAAAATAGAAGCACGGGATAGTATAGGTTACGGTGCTGTTAGAAAAAAAGCATCTCACGACTCCTGACTTTAGTTGATATTGGAAGAAAAAACGTGTACAAGTGCAAATTTATATCTTATACGATGGGTTCTCGACATCGATTAAAAACTTTACTTTTTAACACATCGTTGAATGAATGTCTAATTTTGGGAGATCGTTGATTTCTTTTACAACGTTCATAATTTATTCATTTAGATTTATTTTACTACCGGAGAAAATTGTTTTATTTACAATGAAGACATAAACTTTTATTGTTTCCAACTTATTTGCAAATAACGTGTTTTATTAACAGTTTTTGTTAGGCACTTAAAATAACTAAGCTAAGATGTGGTGTCCCGATGTTCGTTTACTTCTTTTGAACAGAAATAAAAATAAAACGAATGTTTGTATCCCAATAATTTGCGGTCACTTATCCCGGAGGTTCTCACCGGACGAAGGTGAATAATTTATATCTAACCACCTTATCACCTCAACAGTAACTGAAATGAGCTGAGATTTGTGGTACAAGATTGTAGATTTTATTCTAAAATAATTATTAATTTTTACCTAATAATAATATGAATATAGATATAACTTCATTTTCGACTCCAAATTACATCCCGTGGAACCCTAAATATATAAAAGTAGCAAAAAAACTAGCGCGTCTTCTCAGAAGCGCTGGCTCGTGATTGAATCTTTCATCTCGACCCGTCATACAGACAGACAACGATAGATATATAGAAAAAAGGTTTTAAGTTTTTGTATTGGCTTATTAGTTTTTTTATTGTGGGATGAAAGCGGCTCGTAAGATTGGTCTAATAAAGCACGATAGAATAAGTTCATCGGTGAATGGTGATGAGATACAAGTTTACCTAGTGAATCTATTGAAGCTATGGATAATTATCATTTAAATAAATAAATTTGAAATTATACTGTTAATTGAATAATTGGATATTGATAAAACCCTACAAATTCCGGGTAATTTCTGAAACGACTGGACCGATTTGAACGTTACTTTCACTGGCAGAACTGATGCTATAGGGAGGCTTAAGTGTTATTGTTTTGAATCAGATTACCGCCCAATGAAGGTCTTACGATCAGTTATAATTTTTTTTCATATATAATAGTCAATCAGGGAATAAAAAAATTGTGTTTAAAGGCACCTCATAGTAATTCGTGTTAATAAATTTCACCCGGACGAAGCCGGAACAGGTCTGTTAGTTCTAATAAAAAATAGACTTGGTGTTGAAAAAGTAAATCTTTGTTGGGCATTAATATTTATGATCATATCGACTATCAACCCATGAGATGGAGAAGATTAAATAACAATAACTCACGTCACATTGAAAGCAATCCTTTTATAGCAACCAAACACTCAAAATCCTTCAAAATAACAACTGTAGCAAATACAAAGGATATAAAAGGATATCCGGACTTTTTTAACGATCCCACGCCTACATTAGGAGTCCTCTTAAATTTTTTATCAGAAAATTAAACATATGTAAACCTTTTAGAGATTAAATCAGAACCGGATCTGTCGGATTGGATTGCTATTCGCAATTGTAAATCGGAGACAATTTTTACCTGCGTTCTCGTTATGTTAGGTAATATAATTCCGGACAGGATCGTAAATAGATTTGGGACGCATATTTATCTATCGGCGGTTGTCAAAACATTCACACAAATCAAATTGGACAGTGACCACGAGATAGCTCCTACAAAAGACTTCCGCTCCTAAAAAAACATTACGGCGATAATGATAGGGTAAGTCGGACATATATGTAGAAACGCTGCATTCGATATACATTTTATTTAATACTAGCGGCCAGTCCCGGCTTCGCACGGGGGGACTTAAGATTTTTTACATAGTTTCACGTTTTATTTATATTTATTCTCAGTTTTTTTTTTCATTTAGTTTTTTTTTCATTAATTCAAAAGTTATCTAGAGCA
>JAOPUB010000012.1:2073805-2088798 GCA_027564055.1 Neptis clinioides
TATATATAAACCTTCCTTAAGAATCACTCTATCTAATAAAAAAAACCGCATCAAAATCCGTTGCGTAGTTTTAAAGACTTAAGCGCACATAGGGATATAGGGACAGAAAAAGCGACTTTATTTTATACTATGTAGTGATGAACATGGATAGTCTTGTAGTTGCGTCGGTACCTTTAAAATGAAGTTTGTTGATGGGCGTCAAAAAAGAAAAATTAAAGATCAGTCAGTCAGATCAGTCTAATATACACTCGTATATTCAATGGGAAACACTCTGTTTAGAAACATAGATATTAATACAAATTCTTAAAAAAAATATCACCTATTTTTGATTGTCGTGTAAAAATAAGTGAATACAAAATAAAATAGCAATTGTAGTATTTGATCAAAAACTTATCAGTTTCTTGACCTAACGTAGCTACTTTGTTTTGCTATCTGTGTTTTATCTAATCTACAAAACCGCCAGTCTTGTAATGGACATTTTTTAGTATTTGCAACTACTTAAACAATTTTTTTATGTATTACACGCTATAAATAGTAAGTAATTTAATTTAGGTCACAGCTTATCATATTAATACTTATTATTTATTCGCACAATCAGTTTAATAGTTTTGTTGTTTTCGGGTCATTATTGAATTATAGTTATTGTTGACCTAGCTAACGTTGATGTTTTTGGTTTGGTTTTTCAAACTGATAGAACTCAAAGCACGGAAGCTTTTGACAAAAAATAAACTGACAAGCGAATTGCAACAAACTTTTCATAATGATGCCTATTTTCCTTTATCTGTAGTTTTAAAAACTTTATATGTATATTCCTTTGATCATATGAAACCTGAAAACTTCTCGCCGCGCTCTCTATGTATGTACGCTAAGATCTCTTAAGTTGATTTTAATGCGTTTTTGTTTTTTTATCTTTTGATAAAAACGCAATGAATGATTTTTATGCTTTTTTATCAAAAGATTGAATGATTTAAGACAAAAATGTATTATACTAGTGGACAAGCCCCGACTTTATACATAAACATATTTTATCACAAGGACTCCAAGAATAAAAAGTGATTGAGTAATCCAAATAACCAAATATCCAATTTTTATTTTTGATAAAATAAATGATCAAAAATAAAAATAAAACAATGAAGTTACCTTAATATTAAATTTTTATATTTAATATAATTTAAACACTGTTGCATATGTAGAGTAAATTAAAAAAAAGATACGCTTTTTATTTAGTTTTAAACAATATACTTTTGCTGTATATAAACAATTAAATATTCCTACAGTTTACTCGAATTGCAAAATTGTAATCGATTTTCCAACTTCAGTATTTTTATTGTCCAATATAAAATTGCTTTCCACCGACTATTTTTGTATTTAAAACGTTATAAATATCGTTTTATATACAGCATAGATAAAATCAAACTATTATATCAATTAGTAGGTAATAATAACAAGTAATTATTTAGTATTATGGTCACGCATACTTTTGTTATCTATTTTATACTGCAAAAAGTAGTCAATACACATTTTGTAAAAACCCATCAACAAAGATATTTTGCTTTTATTACTTACAATAAGTATTCTTTTTTAATCTTAACTTTCTGAACTGTCAACCTACATTTTTATCACTGTATATTATAAAACGTGTTCTGTAATTTCGTGTAAATTGGTAGGAATACGACAATAATTTATGAAAATGGCGGAAAAAATTCAAGCCGCCTGGCTGCCGGGTGCTCTTATCGAAAACGTGGTCTAATCTCTTTTTATTAAGGCGAAGCTGGGACGGGTAACTAGTTAATTACAAATACAAATTATCACGAGTTTACTATGTGACTCACACTTGTGTTTGTTTTGCGTAAATGATTTTTATTCTTAACACGTTACTTTATATGTCATGAAATATTAACATTTGTTTTATTTAAATAATACTTGGTAATTCCTGATTTAATAAATAAAGAGCACAGGTTAGACGAGTAGTCGAGCTCGTAATTTATACTTTGAATTTTATAGGATAAAACTTCCCAATAACTTTTAAGGATTCTGTTCTATTAGTTTTTGCCTTATAATTTTGGATTCTTATAACATAAACATACTTTAAAATCATTACAATTACAATGTATAGTTTTTAAAAGCTTATCATCGTCGTAATAAATTTAATTATTATATAAAAAATGATGTAGTACAGCTACAAGTAAAAAATAATAGAATAGAAGTTTAATAAGAAAATCAGAACGTATAATATATATTTTAATATAATATAACAAACTGCGATATTATCTTTAATAATTAAATGTGTCCAGTTTTCAGCAACACCGTTTTTCGTGTATTGAGGTCAAGAAAATTATAATCTTCAAGTTAAAAAATTTTAATGTATAATGGCAATCAATTATTATAGTCGAATGTTTATTATAATGCAAATATTGTATCAAAACCAATCTTTTATCTAAAGCCTAGCCAGCAAGAACTAATTTCGGCCCTTTTGCAGGCATAGTCATTGGTTTTATCACAATCATGTTTATCAGGAGTTATCAGACAAATATTTTTATCGACTCTGTACCTTGCGTAACACAGATGTATAAATTTGAAAAAACCAAGCCATGATGTTTAAATTATTTTGTTCAAATTGAATGAAACACGATATTAGTGAATTTGACTAAAAAACAAACAAAACATAAAATCAAAAACCTCTACTACTTTGTAACCGAGAAGAAATGTAATATTAATTTCTTTGTAGGTCTAAGAATTAATCTGTAGATGTTTTAAAAAAAAATTAACACACTTCATTATACATTAACGAACCATTTCAATTATAAATTATTTCAATCGTGCTTGTAGACTTTTCTTATCAAACATAATATTACTTATTGACATTTTGGTCAAGGGTCACGAGTAAACGTGGGTAAGCCCCTCGAGTACGAGTATTGTTTAATACAATCAATTTAGTTCAATCTAGTAAAATTACGTTTAAAAATTCTACATGGCTTGTACAGTTTATTTATTTTTAATATGACTTGTGTCCGTTGAGATTACTTATCGATATTTTAAGAAATATAAACCTCTAATTTATGAGTTCAAAAATAACGTACTTTTCTTAACTCAAGAGATCCTTCTCGAAGTTGTATTGCTGGAGCTGTAATAGGTTAAGACAATGGTTAAGACTTGATCTCACACACCTTTGACTTTGCGGAGTTAGGTGTATTTTAAAACATTAAATATCACTTAGTATATCTGTGGAGGAAAACATCGTAGGTAAATCTGCACTCCCGGGAGTTCCCTAAAGCCCTCTACGGTGTGTGAAGTCTGCGATCCCGCAGCCAAATTCAGCCCAACCTCCACATTCTGATGAGGAGACCCGGTCCAGGAGATCTATGTTCTAAGTCTTCATGTTATTTAAATCATAAATTCTACCTAGCAAAGTTTGGGCGGATCGCTTATTATGTAAAACTTTTTTAGTCGTTAATCGCAACATGATACGTCAGATACATCAAGAAATTGTTTATTTACGTCAATACAACTTATTTAGTATGAACAATGGTTATATTTCGGAAAGCCCGCCCCCAGCTTTATATTCATGTTATAGAAGTGACAGGTTTTGTTAAAGAACAATACATTAATTAATTTGTCACCTCGGCTGGGCAAATATGTAAAGTAAACGAAATATGAGTTTGCCACTCAATGCTTTTATGCGATAGAACAATGGTTGTGTACAATCGAAACGTCATATCTTTACAATAGCCCAGCAAACAAAAATCTTAAGAATTAATGCCTACAAGGCTGCCTTTATTGTTTGCATAAATGAAATTCTAGAAGCTTTGTGCCTACCGATTTGTAATTAAATATTTTCAGTACTTACATATTTGCTTTATAACAAACAGCAGAGCTTAGCACTGGATAATATTGCTTAATTTTATGAAAAGTCTTAAAGTTGTTTAAGCTGTGGAATCTGAAAAAGCTATATAAGTAGTACCGTAAGATATGAAATGAAACCAACAATGATATAATAACGGAGGAAAAATTCCATTTAAAACTTAATTTTTTAAATATATTAAACATATTAAGTATCTACTAATTAAATATCGTTATTTTTATTCGATTCTATTGTCATAAACGAATTATCACATATAAATTTTTATTTCAAAAAGTGTTGTTTACATGGAATTAATTATTCTTTCCGTTGTAATTAAACACTGTTATCTTATAGCTAATATAAGATAAGAGCTTCGTGTATGAAAATGTGTAATAAAAATTAGCATCTCAGCGTAAGCGGAACTTATTAAACATTGCAGCTCTGAAGCGCCGGAACTCCTAACACGTGCTCGTAATCTTATTTCCTAATTATATTTTACTTTTCATGAGTTCTGTTACTAGAATATTAGAGCTAGCAATACTGTTGATAATTTTATTTTTATCGTTCCTTTTGTCCGCGTAGATGTACATCATGTATGTAATTAATTAATCTTATAAAATTAACACAGTAATTCTACGTTTTTATTATATGTATAAATATAACCTCTACCCTGATAGCTTTTAGACACCTTGTCAAGTGATTTTACGTAGAGTACTGATATTACTTAACTAAACAAATATTACTATACACTCAGATCGTTTAAGTGTTACTGCATATTCTTTATACATTTTACAATTTATTAAATAATAACAGCTTCTCATAAAATCTATAGTAAAGCCATTATTATAAAATTGCTAAAACAATACTAAATATTGAATTTCGAATAAACAAAACAACTCAATTGAAAAGGTTTAGGCGTATATTTCTAAAGAGAATCACGAAACTAATTGGCTTAAATCTATTGAAGTCTTTCTTAAGACTGTTAAGTGTACTTGTTATATTAAGATAATTGTTATAATTTTAATTATATTTAAAATGCATTAAATAAATGACTAAATTTATAATTATACTTTCTTATCAGCATCAAGACAGTAATTATTTACTCGTAACGAAATACCACATTATTTAATGAGCATAATGCAAATTACTATACTTATACATATAATATAAATATAATTTATTAAATTTCTGGAGATACATAGAAGACCCATATCGTAAGTGCATCAGTTTCCACAACGACATTGCTTCCCGTATAACATAATAAAATGTTATCTTTGCTACATTTAAATTATGTATATTATCTATTTTTTATTTATCAAATTTAAACAGGTATAAAATTGAAAGCTTACTGCACTTCTCGTTCCTATTGAAAAAGAAAGTACTATGAACGTACTCTAAAATGGATTTAGTACCTACGTGACACTAATACGTTAACGTCTCGTACATCGTATTTATATTAGTAAGAATGTTTTTTATTATTATTGATTGATGAATGAAATTTTCATAAAAGAGATGAGTGTGATTGATTCATTCATATGAAGTATAAGCCTAAATTAACATAATCGATCTAGGCGGCAAACGTTCAACAAGTAAACAAATATTATTATAATATATTACTAGTATATAAGTGACTGTAACAAGTTATCACATGAATCGGCTATTTACTTCCCCTTTTTAATTTCAATAAAAATAAAATACAGACTAGATAAAAATGCATAATGAAAATTCTGTCTCTAATTTTTTACCTATAACATTACTATTTATGGTATCTAACAAAGCAATATTTGTCCACAGCAACGTTAGCAATGGCTCAAGAGAATACGAACAATCTGCGCCAAGCGAGACTAGCGGCGGAGAAACTGAACCCCGTACCCCGTCCACACCCGCAGATCGGTTTGAAGATCTGCAAAGGATATTGGTCTTACAATTACAAGGCAAGGCCGATGATAATCCCGTAGTTGTGCCGCCACATAGAGACCTGAATGTCTTGAGGCCGGAGAACCCAACGATAGGGGAGATGGAAGACTTAGAACCTAGGTAGGTTTTACCTAATATTTGATACTTCAGAATCAACCTAGGTTGATAGATTAACTACTATTATCTAAATGACAGAAGTGGTATTAATGCTTTTTTACTTTAGGTTTAAGTTATATTGGGCTAGCAGGTAGAGCTGGTTTGAAAAATTCAACTTTTACTAGTAACATGAAACGTTAGTACCAAAGATATGGTCACCTTACTTTTGCCTAAAGTCGTCGCTTAGAAAAGTTTGTGAAATCTGTATGTTTTTTTCTTGTACTTTACTTTTTGTACTTTTTATTCGACTCTTATATATGGTTAAGAAAATTTGAGTTTACAAATGTATACCTAAATACATTTAAACCATTTTTAAATTCCTAAATATATACTAAAACACATTAACATTAAGACCTAACTAAGAAATATTAATTAAAATTGTTCCGCGAAAAACGACTCCAAGAGGACATTACTAGGAAAATTTCGGAAAGTTGTCGACAGCTGACATCCACAAGTACAATTTATGGAGCGCGAAAAGTCGCCGAATTAAATTGTTAGTTGCTCCGTTATTGCTGCAATTAAACTTTGATAAAACGTATATTGCAGTTAAAGATTTAACCATTTCGTTTCATTTCACTTTAGTTCTTCTGTGATTTTCATAAGTACCTATGAAATTATCTTTATGTAAGTTCTTTAAGTTTAACCTCAATTATTTCAATAGAAAAGCGATTTACAGGTTGTTTGTACGCTCCAAAATTTAACGTTTATGATCAGTTAAAATTCAACTTAAGCATAGAATAGAATATACGTCATTCATCATGGGAAGAATAGAAAACTGTTCCTACATCCAAAGCTTTTCATCCCCAACGAATAACCCGAGCTGAGCTCTGAAGTATGCATCAAAACTAAACAGGTCGCTCAGTGGTTGACGTAATTTCACCAAAGTAAATATTAGACCAAATCTCACAGGAACACGGCCAACGGAATGAAAAAATATCACATGCTCGTTTGCTTTACCTCTTTATTTTTCTTAGCCGTAAAAGTTCTTTCGATATCGCTATAAAAGGATCATAACATCATACTTGTAAGATGGACTGATTCTATAATGTAGCAGACAGGGCGACCTTTTTTATCTTGTAAAGCGAATTTCACCAGCTTTACCAGGAATCTTATTTAAAATCCAGTTACGGAGATAGGCGCGGGTCTTTGACAATAAAACTAAATGGAATGAATGCATGAGGGCTTCCTCAAACGTTGCTCAAGATATGACGAGGCCTTATAGACAAATTCATATCTAACGCAAAAAAGGGTTGCTTTGATATATGAATAATTTTTGTTCTATTCTAGGCTTCGCTTAGGTTGTTTATGTTGCAAATGAGATTAGGTTTGTCGAGTATACTGAAATTGTCAATTTGTAATATGAAATGTTATATATAAAACTATCCATTCCATGAATAAATTAATCTAATGGATAGTTGTTTGGTATTAGCGATAGGGATCGTGCCAAAAACATATATCACCAGTGTATCCTGTAAAAAATGAAAACTATTACCTGCAGTGTAAAAGTTGGCAATGCAATTTATCAAGTTAGCCATTCAGAATTCTAAACGTCCATTTGTACTAAATCGAATCGGGCGTTTTGAATTCCCATTTGACACGAGCACAATTCGCATAGAAAGAGAGTCAATAAATTTAATAGCAGATGGGTTGATTTCTAAATGCAGGTTATCGGGGCATACCACAAATCGAGAACGTTACACGTAGGCTCCTTAGTATTCAGTTCCGTGCCGCGTTGTCGCCGGAGCCCCGGAGCCCGGCTCCTCGCTACCCACCTCACGTCCACTTATGTGTTCCACGCAGCCAAAACCAACACGCCGCCTCGCGCCGGAAAATCTTCCATGTAAATCTCGACATTAACGATCAGGTTTAAGAATGTGTGCTGAAAATTTTAAGTATCTCGATTGATATTCTATTGTCCTATTGAACTGGTTATTTAAGTGTTATCATAAAGGACATCTGCCAAAACGATCTAAACTGTTTGCGAATGAGTTTTGTGTATTTAACCATAAAAACGAATAAAGCGGAATGCTCACATGTCAAGAATAATTATTATTGAAACAATAGATGAAAAAAATGCCATGTCAAGTTTTTCTACGAGGTTGTTATTTTATTTAAATGCGTTGTCGCTCTATGCAATGTAAAAAAAGAAAAAACTTCTTTGAGTATTTAAAATTGTAATTTGTTTCAGTGTTAATGCATCAAATTTAGAAAAGTTCCAGTTGAAAATAGCACAACATGAACTTTATGAAGACGGGGAACCGCTAATAGGTGCGGTACTTCAAGATATGGCAACAGCGCCCATACTTCATGTCGGTAAGTAGTTAAATACATAGATACATAACAATTTATTTGAAAATATATATACATATATACATAAATACATAAAATATATAATACATTTATTGATTTATCTGATTATTTATCATTTTATACTAGTGAATTGACATTATACGTCAATGAATTTATCTGAGCTAATATTGAAGTAACCAAAAACTCGATGTTAGTAACAAACATCTGCTATTTGGCTTTTAAGATCTATGCATATATCTACAATACGACTTTCTCGATAGACACGCTGTCTTAGTTTAATAAAGCAATACATAACCTATAATATAGGAATAATACGTGTAAAAATATGAAGAAATATATAAAAATATAATAAAGTAAACACTAATATTATAATATAGTATAAAATGAATCGAAATGTTTGCTATTATAGTTCAAGACTAACTGGAGTAACTAATTTGAATATTTATGCCAAGTTGCAAAATTTAACAATCACCACTTTACAAACGAATAAGTAGACATGGGCTAGAAAATGCTATGTTTGTCTTATCTGAACTGATCTGGATACTAAGTTCAGCCTACGAAGTTATCCTTAAGTGGCATTTATTTTTATTAACAGACTGTAGTAGTAATTATAGTATACTCAAGCGATGAAAATTTATTAACAATTTTCCAATTACGATAATGTAAACCGCCAACAAATATTATTCAAGGTTATATTTCCGTATTTGTATTTGCTAAATCTGTTATATAATTAAACAATATGAAGAAAAATGATAGTAATTTCGACAATTACATAAAATTAAACAAAGGTTCTAAGTTTTACCAAGTACGTACAGTATTATGTATATTAAATGAAGTCGGGTCTAAAATCAGTATAGGGTTAGGTCGGACAATGGTTCCAGCGATCTCGCCCTTTACTTTCAATTGGACGTTAATATTTAAACCGCTTAAATGGATTTCATTGTTAAAACGTCTATAGGTTAACCCTATTTTTAGATATATCATTATTGTGTAATTCCATTGCCATCGATTGGGTCCGTAGACCCGTAGACAACTTTCAAGCTTAGCCTTACTTGTTAATTATCATTTGATTTGAGGTCATGTTGTGATATAATTTTTGTTCTACGACACAATGAAAACCACAACAATAATACAAAGGTGTTTATTAAATATTTTTACACTGTTGCTTTTAAATTGCCTTGTCTTTGCCACACTATTTTTGTACAATAAACTAATATATAATAATACCAAACAATCATAGATCACACTTTACAATTTATAAAACACGCATATTATTTATTAGATTTCTTAGTTTATTGCAAAACCAACCAACATATCTATAAGTAGGAAATGGATGGTTACTTTTTGTGTTTTAAAAAAAAAAGCGTTAAGCCATGTTATTAATGTAAAATATTATGTTAGATGTAACTACATTATCAATTATTTTTCCGTAAAAACATATAGTATTCACATATCATTAAAACTATTTTCCATGTACATTTATTATTTCTAAATACATTTTTTGCTTATTTTTTCATAGAACGTTTAAATCTATTAAACCGAACGTGAGCTATTACAGTTTTACGATTTACTTTACAATTAAATTATTTTATTATATTCTAAATACTGGAAATGTTTTTGCGTCGTTTAAATGAACATTGCTTAAAGAGAGAAGGACAAACTTAAATAAAATTATTTATTAAATATGTTATTGAGTAAGGCGTAACATATTTGAATTTTTTTTTTTACTTTTAGTCGTTAAATAGTATTAAAAACGTAAAATATATATGTTTATTTGTTACAGAACAAAAAGAAGGAGGTACACAATTAAAACTCATCATCGATTATCCCAACGGAGTTCAAGCATTATTTAAACCAATGAGGTAAATATTATTCAATTTTTGTATCCCTTAGTCATTTAGAATTTACTACGTATATACTTTGTTTATTCTCGGATATTCCTTACGTAAACTTTGCCTAAAATTACTTGAAAGTTTTAAAGTTAGCTTGTTAGTCTCGATTGAAAGTTAGGCCATTTGATAGTTTGATTCCAGTCAACAAATATTTGTGTAGGCTTCTGTGATTGTTTCCGGAACATTTCAAAAGGAATATTTAGTGTCTTATAAATAATTTAGAACTTTACTAATAATTTGGCACACACTCTATTCTTTGTTAAGATATTTCATGGATTTTGAATTCGATTTCGAAATTAATAACTATCTAAGTTTTGTATATAAAGTTAAAATCTATTTTCAACCTGTAATCCAAATTTCTTACATAGAAAGTATTTTCTAAACTTTAATTTATTTACATGATTCTCATTTTCAAATTTCCATATTCAATTCGTATCCACAACAATTAAATGTACTATTCACTACTTTACCGTATTGAATGCTATTTGCCAATAACTAGATAAGCAAAGTTCTGTTTTTGCTACCCACATTGTACCATAACTTTAGCATAAGTAGAATAGTTTCGAGTGCACGATTTGAAGTTTTGTCACCTCCTTGAGAGCCTTATGCGTTGGTGCCATTCACAAACTTCGAGAACATTCTTTCACGTGATCGGCTTAGAGACTTGTCCAGAGAACTACAAGTGTTATTGTAGTAAGTGGTGAGTTTTTCTAAGTTTTCTTGGAGCTATTGTTACCGTAATAGTATTGAACCTCAGACTACAGGGCGAACTTGCTAAGTTTTCTTTAGTACGCGTGGAGAAACATAAAGTCGATAAAATAATCGAGAATTCAATCACACAGATATATAAATCAACGCAGTATTTATTTTATGAATAAATAGTAATTGATGAACAACATAATTATACATTTTAACCTATATTGTACTTAAGTTAACGAAAATACAGCAATTTTACCATAAAAGTATCGTGACAGCTGGATATTCCAAAGGGATATCTTGACGTTTTAAAATGGTTTGGGTATTAAATTACCAGACCTTTTAACACTTCGCAATAAATTTGAATATATTAATGTAATATCTAATCTAAATAGATTACCTTAGAATAATAACAATAGTATTTTCATAGTAATAGTTACCACTCTCTTATAATATTGATATGTATCGTGTAAATGAACAGAAAGAAATAAAAGTAAATAAGATTTAGAAGAAAAATTATATACTCTAGGGGTTATCCCGGTGACAGATCAAGGGGCTGGTGATGCTACTATTCGCTAAGGGACAATAAATTGAGATAGCGGATAGTAACCCTTCCGTGATAGGTTTATAGGTTACAAAATTTATCGCGAACATGGCGATCTCGGAAATAACATAAATTTAAAAAAATAAGTCTTATAATACTTTTCAATTTTAACAGAATTTTATTACATATTAATTTTTGTGTAATACATTAACTTAAATAAAAAATACGCATTTTGCATTACTAAAAATTAACATTGTTTGTAATTTAATTAATTAGAAACATAACGAGATATTTCATCAGTGTTATCACAAACGTCTTGCTAATGGATGTTGCATCTTGATGTGCAGCCATTATTACCATTATCGAAGTTCGAACTGAGACGTTTGATTCAGACCACAGACGTCATTACGATATCATCTTTCAAAGCAATTATATTTAGAGGGTCGGCAAGTTCAGAATAAACTTAGATAGTATTTAAATTAGGGGTTTAGCCTCTTGATTACGGTAAAAATAAATAAAAAATTGCTTTGAGTAAAACTTGTCATAACCTAAGAGGGGGCACAATAAACACACCGGTGTGACAGTCTCTGTTATTATCACATGAGCGACATTAGTCACAATAGCTTCCAATACAACTTGTCGTAACCTAAGAGGTAACATAATAAACACACCGGTGTGACAGTCTCTGTTATTATCACATGAGCGACATTAGTCACAATAGCTTCTGGCTGAGTACGTCCTAGCTTTATGAAGCAGTTAATATTACAAGAGGGCGCGTAGGTAATGTTCGCGCCTGTGTGCTAGCACACCAACGATCTTATGATATTTTGCACAATTAGAATGTAGCAATGCTCATTCAAATCAGTGTTGTCAGCATATTTAACACTAGTGACAAAACTATGAGATGTAATAGCTTCAAGTGTTTAATAATTTTGGATTTTTAACTAGTTGAATACAATGTCAAAGCACGTAGAAGTTAGCATCTAGTATTCAATAAGTTCTATACTTATCTTTCTTAACTAAATGAATATATAGTCACTGCACAAGTTGAATTTTATTACTAGTTATAAAATGTACATTATTTATCGCTATACTCAAATTGCACAAAATCCTCGGTATCAAAATCCGACTTACAATTGGTTAAAATTAAATTTTATTACTTTATTAATATAATTTAATTAAATAATTCTTGAGGTTTTCCTTGTCGTGACATACAATGCCTCTAAAATAATACGATCGCTTACCCTTTTTGTAAAATAGTACGATCCATTGAATGGTATAGAGTACGACGTCTCTTCTGAAATACAATCGAAGGTCTCGTAAATCCTCTAATGCCACCAAATAAATCCACCTACCCACTACCTACACGCTGTTACTCATCTTCAGTAATTAGAATGTCTAATCCAATAAGGAAGCAATTTGTGGTAACAGGAAAAACGTTGCAATCATTACCGCTCTTTTATTTTCACTCTGGACATAATTAAGATCTGTGTCGAGAGAGTATTTAACTTATTACTCATCCTACTGAAATCCTACTGTTATTATAATTGTAGAAATTTGCAGGTTTGTTTATCAATCGAAAACAGCTAAACATATTGAACTAGTTCTGGCTGAGGTGGTTGTATAGCTTTCAATGATAAACTTTAGGATGCTTTTTATTTAAAGAAATGCTAAAATATTGAGAAATGGAGTTTCGCATGAAAAATTGGTCAACTTATTTAAATTAAATATTGCATAGTTTATTCAAGTATATTAAGTATTATAAACTGGAATAATATACAGAACAGTTTTTATCCCAGAAAGACCAGACTAAGTGCTAGCAACATCATGTATAAATTAGTATTGGCGGGTATTTCTTTTTATATTATTTCAAATACACGTGTACACGGTATATAAACTTTGGTACGATAGATTAGAGTCAATCGCGCTGGTGATTTCGCTTATTGAGTGTAGTGAACTAATATCATAGTGTCATGGTTAGGATCATTCGTCTTCATATCCACATAAGTTAAATTTATTACGTAATAAGTCGCGAGTAAATACCAGTAATATTGTGAATACCAGATACCAGGTTTTTTGGTGAGGATCACAGTAGTTCTTTTGTCAAAGTAGTAAACCTTGCGGATGCAACTACTATTACGGACACGCATCACACTCACAATACACAACATATGCTACCATAAAATTTTACCAATTATTTTGAACACGATGTTATCAATTCAAAATAAAATAATATTTAATAGTAATTATAGACAAACTATTGAGCACTACATTTAATATCGGAAAACAGTTAAATTGGAGCAGCTACTAAAGCCAGATGACGTTTTGGTGAAATTTAACTCAGTTTTAATTATTCTGGACTGTTGTGTTGAAGTTTCCGAGCTTTCCCCTCAAAAGTTTCTGTAGCTTTGTGTGTGGAGACGTGGAATCGAATGCATTTTAGTTATAAAGTATAACTGGGATTGTTTAATTTGTTTCTTATCTTACTTAATATTATAAATGTGAAAGTTTGTATATTTGGATGTTTGTTACTCAATCACGTAAAAACGGCTAAACTGAATTAAATGAAATTTAGTACACTGATACCTAAGTTCTGTCTGTCGTAAGCGCCTAAATATTTTTATTTTGCAAAAATATATCCAGAATATTTTTTTTAATATGTTTTTTATTATGTATTTTATATGTGTAATATGTATTTTATATGTGGAAAATAGCACCCGGGCGAAGCCGGATCTTTATAATAATACAAGACGGATGGACTTGTATTATTATAAAGATATTATATATTATATTTAAAGTATCAGTAGCTCAATGGTTCAGGCGTTGGATTCACGATCACAATCAAAAAGTCGTGAGTTACTAGTTGCTTGTAATCCAAATTGCTAGTAATGTTTTAAAAAAAACATTTGGTAAATAAAATAACTATATAGATAGAAATTCCTTCCAAATACGGTAGATATTCTCAACATGCCTCAGCGTATTCGAATGAATTACTCAATCGCTAAGTCAAAGTTCGATTCCAGGCAATGATGTGTAAAAACTATCGTCCTGGCGTCCTCGACAGGGTTGCCACCTATACTATAATATATATTGTCGTATTAAATATAGTCATTATAGACAACTAAATGTAGATTTAACCATCACTAGCTCAGTGCATCGGGCGTTGGACTCACGATCGACATGATCGATAGGTTGTGAGTTCAAATCCCAATCATTGGACTACTGACGTGGCCAACTCGTAACACAAGCTTACTTGGAGGGGTTATAAGAATATTAGTAGTATGTAATCCAAAAGGCTAGTATTTCTTTCATTATTATATGAATAATTTAGAATTTTAATTTGACTAGTAATGTGTAATACTTATTAAGTCCTTGTTATTATGCAGTGGAAATCCGATCCCGAATCCAAATTCCCAGGCTCTAATAAACTGCAAAATCTCAGTTGAATTTCTGAAATGTACGTAGGAATATAGTTACATATAAAATATTTTAATATTAAGTAATTTCTGGCATGCAATATTTACATAATATAATGTCAGGAAACGAACATGTTTATGTAGTTTAATAAAATTGTTTTAAATGTATTTAGCAGTAATCATTTATTAAATACTTAGCAATTATGCCCTAAATTTAATTG